>JAVQJG010165046.1:0-23594 GCA_036024015.1 Craterocephalus amniculus
TTCAGTCCCCCTCACTCTAGCTGCCCTTTTCCTGCCCCCTCTCTCCCTCACTCTCCCTCACATACACACTCATCAGCTGTAATTAGAGAGCAGGGTCCATACAAAAGAGCGAGATGGGAGCCAGCCTAAAGCCCATCTGTGCAGCCCCATCATCAGCGAGCTCACAAACTCCTCCAACGCTGGGGGCCGCTCCCGAGCCGAGGCCCCTGCATGCTGAGCATCTAAACACATAAACTTTTTCCTTTCCTCCCCGTCTTGAGCTCTCTTGTCCACTTTGCGCTCTTTCATTCTGCACCGAAAGAAAATCTATCGGCAGCCAGCTAATTCATCTCGCTTTAATAAGGCTCAGATGCTGGTAAATATTAAATAAACCACAGTGACGAACAGACAACACTGTGACCAGATATTGACAAAACACAGCATTAGAGGGATGGAATGAGCTGAAATCCATATGGACAAATTAACAAACACAGGAAAGTGTCAAGGAGACACCCACAACTGATGCTGTTTTCATATAAACACTTTCATGGTTGCTCGCATACATATTTCCTTTTTTTCCTCTTTTGAATGTTCTCTAATTTTTCTTCTAAGCAGAATGTTTAATAGTATGAAATATATTTATATATTTATGTATATAAGTCTAAGCAACTTATAGACTGCATTTGTTTTGTTTCATTTATAACTATGTACATAATGCACCATTGCATTAGTTCAGCTCATTCTCATGTGTTCAACAGAAAAAAACACACATTGTACAATACTTGAGAATTATTTATTTGAACGCTATCACCTACGGTAATAAATGAATCTTATCACTTTTCATCAATCCTATGGGTCTGGCCATGAGGTTCCCTCTTCCAGACTACATTCACTTATGAGGGGAAATTCTTTGAGATAGAAATATATTTTTCAAAGGACCATCTTACTGCTTGCAATTCTTTGACACTTTGGCGAAACAGTCAATATAATGACCTCAAACAACAAAACTAGCTTAGAATGCATGAAAAGGAATTCATTTGAAAAATTACAGAAATTAGAAAATTCCAAAGCAGAAGGTTTGATCAAGTTTAAGATGAGCTGGAAAAAAATGTCATTCAGAATCATCTTTAATAAATCACATTAGAAAGCACAACTTTTGCTTTTATAGAAATGGAATTGCATGACTTAAAAACAAATCAACAATAGTGTTCTGTGATTAATAAAAAAATCCACACACCAGTATTGGCTGTTAAATTAATGTACAAAAACAAAGAGTAGATAGAGATGAAAGCCTTGCACCTCTTTGTCATTAAAGCGCTAAAATGTTGAAAGACTTCCCTTTTCCATTCTTCAGTGTCTCAGTCTGTCAGCTCTGTCATGACATAGACAGCCAACATACACAACCGTCCCCTTTGGCTATTCCTGGCAAGTTCAACTCGATAGCTTGTGAGACAAGGGGAGGAGCTGTTGGGCAAAGCCAAAAGTTCTGCTGGAGCGGTGCCTTAAGGCAGCAGACGAGACACACAGATATTGCTGAGTGGTTCTTACATACCACAACTAAGAGACATCCCAGCCACACCACCTTAAAATTAGGTGGTTAATTTGAAATTGAGAAGTAGGACTTGTCATGTACAGTCAAGTATTATCAACTCATGTTCTTTCAGGTGTTGAAGACCTCAGATGTGCTCTTAAAACAGGCATTCAAACAATCAGCTGCCCATCAGCAACGAGACAGTTTTTTGACGGACTAATCCTGCCTGGATCATTTTCTGCTTGTTAATGTGTAACTGTGAGAGGTGCAGTTACAGTAAGGCTTGGTGAAACAAGTTGCACTGATTTTTTTCTACCATGATAGCCAGTTTAGATAGTTTAAGCAAAAGTAAGCGAAATTATTTATCTCAGAATTTTTACCAGAATTTAATCCCCCCCTCAAATAATGCCGCTTTTCAAAGAAAACAGATGCACTCAATATATCTATTTTAAGTTTTAAAGTCCACAGCATGTGCTTGATGTATTAAAATGGTTTTCAGTATGTATGTATAAATATATATATTATTAAATGTTTTAGAGAAAATTTTACAATACAAAAAAGACCCAAGAAAATTCATAAGGTCCTTGCCATTTCAGTTTTAGCTCTTACAAAGTCAAAAATCTGTCTACATTTTCTGAAGTAGAAAAATGATCTAAGTCTCCAGCCTAAGAGTGACAGTGGTCCACTTAGTAAAGAATGATGAAGAAAAAGTAAGAAGAAAAGAAACTCAAACTAAGAGATAGGTAATTCTGCTGCAAGCATATCAAGGCAGAGTGGAGAAGAAGAAGAGAAAAAAAACGTTGGTGACCGAGAATGACAGCCCTGAGAGAATGTCACAGCAATTGTGGGGCCATCACTGGCAATAGATGATGGTTGATTGCTTTGCGTTCCACGGTAAGTCCATCCTGGAGGACATTGCACACCCTTGCTCATCTGTGGCCCAACCTTTGGCGCTGACATTTAAAGTGTTGATTTTGGAGCACTTATGCTAATTGTTGTAATTTTCCTGATGAAGCGCCATTCTGATACCTTGATGTGGCCAAGATAGTTTTACATTTTCTATGTGGTCCTCTTTGCCATTTGCACTGTTCAGTGTCAGCGCGGAGTGCTACTGAAAGCAGACAAAATTGCAAGCAAATTGCATCAGATTGCCAACATTGTGAAAAGGTAAATTGCTTGCAAATCTATTTAAACCACTGGCCTATTTTCATCAGCTATGGTACTTGGTATTCATGATTGCTTAATTGGCGACCTTTTCTATTGTGTAGTGCTTTATGGTGCGATGGAAAACGATCTTTACCAAACCAATTACCCTTTTTTTTCCCCTCCACACTACTACATTAAAGCTGTGATTGCAGCAGATAGTCCTTTGTAAATGAACTTTCTGGTTTCAGAGAATAAAGTGTCATTTGCGTGATATGATGTTGTTTAACTTGTTTTTTTCCCCTTGTGCTGCTAAAAGATGGACTGCTTCAGTTATACCCTCTACGTGTGACAGTAATAAGCCCATAATAAGCTTGTCCATGTGAGAGATTTGCTGAATAGAGAAATATTTTGTCACACTATCAATCATGTGTATGTAACTACTGCTTAGGCTTTATGAAGCTTTTTTGTACGTAGCCATTTAAACATTTATGTAACAGCTTTTATTTCACTTGGTTAATAAAAAGTTAACTATTTGCACTGTATTTTAATTTTTTCTCTTTTTTAATCAGAAGTTTGATAATGACAACTTCCTTACCTGGATATACTTAGTATTCCAGTGCTGTATGTATTGAAGTGCTGTCAGTCTGCTCACTTCTCCTTTACCAGACCAGCCAATAGAATTAACCCTGGATTAACCCACCAGACCCTGGTGCAAGGTAATGGCTTTGGCTAATGGCTGTGGCTGCCCAGTGCCAGGTACCATTGACTCTCTCTGGCACAATTTGCTCCATCTGAGGAGAGAGTGACAGCATGGCCATCTCTGTACAGCTGGCGCCCGCTGCTACTGCCAGGCAGGGTTAATGCTCCACCATGCCGCTGAGCTTGGATCACGAGGAGCAGTGCTCTCTGCTCTCATCTCTGTCTTAGCAAACATGATGAAGGAGCACTTATCAATGCATAAAAGACCTTTTTTTCCTATTTGATCAAAGCGATACCATAACACAAAAACAGATAAATCATAAAACTGGCACTTTGCAGCCTAAGGCGGACTTTAATTCCAGTTGCATTCTGATTTGGCAGCTTCTGTACTCGCTTTTGTACATAAACAGCTTTCGGGTGCTCATGTTTTTTGGCTGATCTGAGGGAGTGTAACACAGGCAGAGGGGGATCAGAAAGAGGACTCAAATCCGTCTGAACAAGGAAGCAGCCTCCTTCCTTCCTGTGATCACGTTACTTTAACTATAACCCGGCTGAATCACAGGCACATGATGGGTTCTGTGTATGCATGTGTGAGTGTGTGCTTGTGTGTTGGAGGGGATCATCCAACCCCTCCTGCCGTTTTTTTGCAGCCTTGAATGGGAACATGGAGGTTGGAGAGGGGGGGGTTGTAAATTTTCTCTGAGTCAGGGCAAAGCTGATTGATCTCTGAGTGTAAAATCGATAAGGAGACACTGTCATTTTTGTAAAGGATGAGTTGGAAAGAGGAAATAAATTAGGACTCTCCAGATCAGACGTGTGCACACGCCGATGCTTCAGTCTCATTAATTCAGAGAAGTCAGGATTTTGGTAATGTCCACAGCTTCAATCTCACAGGTGCCTCACCATGGCAGGTTGTGCTGGCAGCAGAAGACCCTTTATTATACTATGTATATTTCATCACATAGCCACACAGAGGAGTCAGACACTTGCCCTTGCTCCCCCCTCCATGCCTTGATTCCTGATTAATCTGTGTTGTTATTTGTCAAAGTCAAAAAGTCAAAGTCAGCTTTATTGTCAATTCTGCAGTATGTACAGGACAAACAGAGAATTAAAATTGCGTTACTCTTCAGACTTCCGTGACTAAACAGACAACATATATGTATAAAGGATAAATAGAATAGAAAACTAGTTACGATAGTGAATAGAAAACTAGTTACGATAGTGGAATTGCAGAAGTACATCACGCCAGTGGTTGATTAAATCAGGAATTGAAAGCCATTGTCTTTCTTGCATGTCCCTCATCAGAACTAATGTACCTGCAGTGGTCATTTGTCTTGAGTTGTTATAAGAAATAAAGACTGGTGCACTTTTCTCTTCCGTGAGATATTGCAGGAAGATTAATTTTGTACTTCTCATCTCTTCGCTCCTCAGTTTACCGTCTGCACTGTCTCCTGTGATATTTGCTTAGATATGCTGTTTTCATTTTTTCATTCCTGTTTCACCTTGATCTCCTCATCTATTATATTACACTACTTCCCAGCACTGAGAGAATAAAGTCCTCATGCCTTATTGGATTGATGGTTAGAGAAACCGTTGCATAATATCAAGTTTCGCCGGGCCATTTTTCATTGTGCGCCCACCTATGTTTCATGTGATCAGCACCCATGATTTGCTCTGCTTTCACATCTCCAGCTGGTGTCTTTGTTCATACCCTTGTGCTCTGTGTCATGTAGGACATCCCTGTCTGAAGTGGTGTATGCATGAACAGCGCGCATGCATCCGCGCTGCTTTTTATTAGGTTGCGTCTCGTGTGTCAGATGTCGCTGAGGATCGACTCATCACGCTGCTGTCTCTGCTGTGTAGCGGGACCATTAAGGACACATCAGGCTATCAGGAGGCAGCTCTCGGGGAACTAGCAGGCATAAAATGCTTCCTTTGGCCTCGCTCTGAATAATCTGCCGGTCAAAAGGTGCTTTGCGTGTAGCTTGAAGCTGTAGAACAGCGGGGCAGAAACCTGACAGAGTGAAGGCTTGAATGATCACACATCATATGTGTGGGTCAGCTCCTCCACTTTTTAGTCCTTTGGGTAATTCAAAGGCTTGTGCGGACGTTGCAAGCGCTACCTCTCACGATTACCGGCTGGGCCAGCACGTCCAGATTTATCCCGAGGTATAAAACAAAGCAAATCAGAAACAAAAAAAAAGAGGTCCAGAGACATGTGTTTTGCACACCAAAAGAGTAATTCTTTAAACCGCAGTGTTGAAAGGAGATCATTTGTATGTGAAATACTCATTTAATTCACATTCACTAAGCAGGTTATCAAATTAAATCAGGCCTCTGTTAGGCCTGCCACTTGGGCTTTTAGGCCCAGCTTCATGTGTAAAATTGGCCAACAAGAGATTTGGGGGAGCGCTTTGCACACTCCTGTCACGTCATCTCTTGGCTCCCCTCAGGAGGCCGATCCTTGGGTTAGCGCTTGAGGAAAGATGCCTCTATGAACTGCCACAGGGCGACAGGGACACAACACCATTTCCAGCTGGGCAACTTATTACAGCCCCGGTCTTTCTTAACCCCTTCTCACCTGCCCCAGCTATTCACAGCATCATCAAGTCATCACATATTCATGAAGCTGGGGGGGAGCGGGGCTGGTGGAGTGTGCGGTTTGTGAGGAGCGGGTGGCAGTGAGGGGGGTACCAGTGCAGTGACACTGTGCAGTGGTTGTAGCAATGGCGCGGTGGTTGGGAGAGTGCAGTTGGAGCCTGTCGGGGGGTGAATCTGCAGGTGGCTGTCACATCCGTAATTGCCTCATACTTCCCTCTGCAGCGTAAAATTGTTTTCATTATGTGTCATGCACACAGTGCCAGGCAAGGGCCCCTTGAGAGCATTCCCAAGAGCCAGAGGGAGGAGGCACTCCACTTAAACAGCCGCTTAGCTTCAAATAAGAAAGGAGAAAAGGAGCAGAGAGTGGAAGGTGGTGGAGGAGGAGGAGGAGGAGGACAAGGGAGAGGGAAGGGGTGTGGAAAAAACAGAGGAAGCTCATCATTAACTGTGTTCGAACAACAGCAGACAAGTGTGAGCTCATGCACAAAAACCAGGCAGAGCTTATCCTAAACATCTCAGTTACCGGGGGGGAGTTGTGTGTCTTCGGCCATACTGTGAGCTCCTGGAGGGCTTCCGTGGTCTGAGGGGGGGGGGGGGACAAAAACAAGGAGCGGGAAAAGAAAAGGAGAAAAAGTTTCCACCTGACTGGAGTTCCCATGGTTTGCCATGCAGGAGGGTAAGCAGGTTTCAGCAATAAACTCAGGCATTGTCAGGCAATAATGCTCAGTCAGGTCCCTCCATTGGGATTCAAGGGTGTCTTTTTCTCTGCTCCCTGCTCTGCACTAATCACAGGCCTACTTTGTTTAATTTCAGCAAAAGGGAGAAAATGTGTTCAAGAAGTCATCCTAATCCCTCCCCTTTACCCCCTGCTCCTTCACAACAGCCCCCAGCTAGATTTGCTTCGCCATGCTCTGTCCCTCTCCTCCTCAACCTACCCCCTTCTTCCTTTTTTAATGAATTGTGGGACTTTAAAAGAGACAACAAACAGCAGAACTGTGATAAATAAAGGATAGACCAAAGTGGGGGAGTGAGTGTGACAGGTATAGGCCTGAGGTATTGGCTGGTTATTGAGGAAAATCCCCTTTGCTGAATTTATGCACATGCAACAAGTATATATCTTCGGATGCTGACGAAGCACAGGAAGTGGCAGGATGGTGGGAGCAGTTAGCAGCTGGCAGCCCAGTAGGCATGCGGCCTCAGAATAATCATCGCTGTAAAAGCACGTCAAGGCTCACGCATTTGACACATTTGCTTCTTCAGTTTTGAAATCGCAGATCTGAAAACGTGAGGTGCTGTGCATTGTACTTGATGACTCTGGGGTCACAGGCACCAGGGGGGCAAGAGAGGGGATTTATCAATCAGGAATCCTCGTCTTTCTAAAGCTGAATAAAAAGCGACCCATGAAGAGACAAACCAGACCCCTTTTAACCAAAGGCTTTTCTTATTCATTAGATCCGGATTCTGGCTTCTCCCGTTACCTCCTTTAGCCGAGAACATAGCATCTCAAGCATAGAAAACCACTCAGTGGAAGGACACAAAATTTCAAAAAGATCTCCAAGAAAAGTTTAAGAAAAGTCACACACTGTCTACCTCCGCTGTGTGAAAAGCCTTTTTTCCCCCAGCCAGTTGAAATCAAATGATTAAAATAAAATTACACAAATATTAAAACAGTAAAATTCAAGAAAAAAAACACAAAAGATGTTTGAAGCGAGGCAGAATTAAATGATTAATTTATCTTACTATTAGCAGCTCAATGTTGCTGTTGACAGCTTTTTCCTTTTCTGATAATTTCATCTGACAAACAAATGTGTTTAACTGCCTCTTAATCTACTAATAATCCTTAACTTTTTTAAAATCCATGTATCCTTGCTTTTTTGTTATTTTTTGAAATGGTTTTACTTAAGGTCGTGATACTTTAGGAAATGGAAACTCAAAACATCAATGATAACACAAAAGGGGAGTTTGTTTACCGACTCTAAAAAAGGTTTTGACTTTCTAACCCTCAGCTGTCTCTTTAAAACTTTATAAACCTCAAAGGATGAAAAACAATGGCATAACAAAAGACTACCATAAAAAATAAATTATTTTGTATATGGAGCCCAGTAAAAAATCAGCAAAAGATGAAAGAATGCTGTGAAACCCCTCTGGTCTAAGTGGATGAGGGTTTAGATGAGAAAATCCACCCTAAGTAAACGACTTCCCATGTGACCTGGGGCAAGTCACTTAACCTCTGTCTTCATGCCCACTGCTCAAGTTTAAACAAGAGGATTGCTCAGTTCTGTCTCCATACACTCCTCAAGTCCCCTTGGACCAAATAATTTTGCTCAGGGTGAAAAGCTCTCAACACAGAGCTCACACAGCAAATAAATAATGTCTTTGGGTTTTTTTAATGCAATGTCCAACTGCTGACATGCAGCAGCGCTGACAGAAATAACCTTAGTGAAACAGCAACTGCTTCTAAGCAACAACAATTTGTTTCTCATCTTATAGTTTTTATGTTAATATTTATTTTATTGTATTTTACTACTGTCTGTATGAAAAAAGATTGTATGCGATTGGATGTTTTATGTTAAATCTATGGAATTTACATTTTGCTATATGTTTTATGTGCTCATATTATTTCAGGGCTCTGGTAGACAACAGATGTGATTAAAAAATGGATTAAATTTGGCACATTTTAATGCTGATGTTTCGCAATTAAGCATGGTCCACTTTGAATAATTCCTAAAATGCATACAGTAAAGGAATAATCTGACAATCTTTGAAATTAAAAGGGTATCTCTCCAGTTTATCCCTTGGAAGCAAAGTCTTCCCATCGCCTGTAGTGGGAATATGCATCTTTCCCAACAACAACAATAGGAAAATCTGGTGCTGCTGTCACAATATTCATGTTGATTTATTTTTGCTATTCTTTCTTAACTTTGCTGAATCCACAGGAGACTGTTGCAAGCCAACAAGGGCCACCGGTGCCTGTGAATGTAGCATTATGGCCCAATGTCTTTCTCACTCCCTGAAAGACTGTTTAAATGGTTTGGTTTATTATTGCCTGAGGAAGGCTAAAGGCTTCTGTCAGCATTTGGGAGAGGGAATCACTGCCTCTTTACTGGACAGCTGTTCCGGCCTTGCCCCACTTTTCATATGGATATGTATGTTAATGACAGGCAATGGACTGGAGATGAAGAGGCCTGAGCGCTAGGCCCTCTCTTCAGCGCACTTCTAAAGCCTCCACAAAAGGAGCAGTAAAAGAGGCTGCAATGGTGAAGCTCCCACTTTTGTGCCCTGAATTAGTTCTGCAAGCAATGAAAGTGATCTTTTCTGGACGACAGGGGAAGTCTGCCGATGGCTGGACCAACTCATTAGCACAAAAAGTCTGTTGGGACATATAATTGACTGGCGCAGATCCCCCGCCTGTCACAATATAGCACAGACTGTGGGACAGAACACATGCAGAAAAATACCTATCCTCTTCAAAACATACCTAACAGTTTTTATTTGCGCTGCCCTCCCCCCGCCTATAGGTGCTGTTGTATTTACTTCATGCAAATGTTGCATCCAGCAGCCTGCTGACAGCCATGGAGCTCTGTTTCCTGTTGCTGTCAACAGTGTTTTTATCAGATCTATTGACTTTTCTCAGTAGGAAGACAAAAACAGATCTTACAAACTCCACTTGGGAATGTATGATGCATCTGGTCAGCCACATTAAGGAGGATTCCAGGATTTTCTAATGGGATTGTGTTTTTCATTCAAAAAGTATACATCTGATCATTGCAAATCTTGTATTTCCCTTTTTACTCGTGATTTTTGCTTTAGTTGTTTGCTTTGTGTCTTTTAAAATAAAATACACAGATAAATATGTGGACTTAAATTTAAAACTGATTCTTAGTATGCAGCGGTAATTTTTCTCTCCTTTTTTTTTTCATTCACAGACTGGAGTAACAAACATGCTCAGCACACCAGAAGCCCCTAATGGCTACATCATGGTTAAATTGAGTGGAAAATGCTGTTTTAATTTCCATGTTAATTGAAATGGACTAATTGTTAATATATTCTGAGAGAGAGAAAAAAAATTGAAATGGAATAATTCTCCTAAAATTTTATCCCTTCTGAAAACAGTTTTGGAAGTGATCTGTTTTCAGCGCTTGTGCAGCCATGCATTAAAAAAACAAGATCCTGAAATAACTGAATGATTCAGATCTTATAAAGCAATTTGAACTTTTTGCCCAGCAGACATGGATATGATTTTTTTCTATTTAAAACCAGAGCTGGAGACAGTGTGAAGAAGTCCACTTGAAAACAATTGCCATTGTTTTTCCATTTTTAAGCAGGAGAATTTTGTCAAGCAGCTAAATAGGGTATTCTTCATGGTCTCCCTTCTTCACAGTCAACTATAGAAATTAGCCCTACGTTTCTCGGCTCTCACACATGGATACACACGCTTGCATGGACACAAGAAAAATTTCTTTTCTTCTGTCAGCATTCCTGGCCAACAATGGCTAGATTAGTGAACGTGAGGGCCCCCTCGGGGGCACGCATTGTGGCACAGAATACCCTCGGCAGGAACAGCTGGTAGGGGTTAATGGCTACTGAACCTCTCAGCCGGAGCCCTTTCTCTATTGTGTGTTCCGCTCATGGGAAGGAAGGAGGCCACTGACAGCTTCTGGGGTGTGAGGAACCCTCAGAACAGCACCCGGGTCACCCCAAATGGGGAGCAGGGCAGCGGGTGGGGGAAGGAGTAAGGGGGAGGGGGACTATGATGCTGAGGGTGGTAGGATGGTGGCGACAGTGAAGTCTCAGTGGAGCAGGAACCAAAAGCTGCACATCATGAATGGCAAAGGAATTAGCATCCGTGTATTTTCAGCAGTAAACAAAACACAACAGAGTCTGTACAGGAAGAAACGGGCCAAAGATGAGACTGAGGAGGAGAGACTGACTTGTCATGATGTGCTTTGGAGTTTAAATGAAAGAAAAGTGCAAAGTGTGTTGTGAGATTAATTATTGCTCAGTCTCTGTTGGGTCCTAATGATCCACTTGTCACATTTAAGTCATAGCTAGATGTGATCCATGGCTGGAATCCCTCTGCTGGGGCTTCTCTCCTCTGTAACGTCCCATTGCATTAGTATTCAAAGCCGAGGACACAGGAGGAAGCGATCCTCCGATGCTGCTCCATGGCTGTCCGTGTGTTTCAGCTCCAGCCCTGTGTGTGTGTGGCCCGTGTTGCCTTGTCTTGTCAGCATCACACGGCTCTAGCCTGGCCACCCAGAGGAGCCCCTCTGTCAGGGCCAGAGGGACCGCATCTCCGATTTAATCCCTCAGTCACTCACCCCCCGCTGGGCAGCGTGGAGAAGCCCTTCTCCCTGATCCATCCCAGTCTCTCACACCAGCGGCCACACTCATTAGACGGCTGATTATGATAGTGTGCCGGTGTAATGTTTAATCGAGTCTGACACCTGATTTGCCATGTTACAAATCCTGTCATGCAAATTGAGCCATTTGTGTTGTTTGATATGGAGAGATGGGCTATGAAATGAAAGATTAGCCCTGAAATGAGGCACGAGGAACATGTGCCCTCTGCTCCCGCTGGTGTGATTACATAGATAAGAACAAGCTTTTTTTCCCCCTCTTTTTCCTTCGGCGTGTGCATCTCCCCGTACCAGAACACATTATATTAGCATAGACTTTTTCCTTGTGAAGGAATCAGAAAAAGCTGCCTATCACTGAGAAAAATGTCTCGTCTCCCTCAACAAACATAGGCAGGATAATTGGCCACTTGGAGCATGTTCTTTCAAATCACACCAGGCTGCGACAACCAATGTAAATAATTCACAAGTCCTCAGCCTCTCAGGTTTACATAATAGAAGCAATAGCTCCAACTAAATCTGTATATAGATTAAATCATTCTGTAGCTAAAAGAATCACTGACGTGCTCTCTGAAAGTATTTCAATTTCACTGCCGAGACGTAACAAATTGCAGAAAGGGCTGGGGGTTGGCTGACATACAGATGGAGTAAATAAAATGAGGTGGAGTATGACTTGCCATTTCTCTCTGACACCTGTTTGAGAATGACCACTCCCCATCCGAGGCAAAAAAGGCAGCACAAACAAGTCCCCCTCAAATGTCCTATGTGGTCTCACTTATCAGTCCACTTACTGTAAACATTTCATTTCCTCATCCTGTCAGAAATGTCTTTGTTGCTGCTTGTTGCTCAGGCTCTAATCTGAAAGACAAAGTCAGCCGGCTAGCTCCCCCGCTTGCTATTTGTTTTTTTTTGCTTCCTCCTCTCTCATCTCTTGTGACAGCCTCATCTTTCGAGGGCTAAAAGTTCATGTTCCAGTATTTCTTGGCATTTATTGTGAGTGCAGAGGTCCTTTAAAACATGTTCTTTTAAGTGGTTGAGTGTTTGTCTCTTTGTCTGTCTAAGGTTACAGTGCTGATGTTTATCTCCCGAACAACAATGGACAACATTACCACAAACACTCTCAAATGCCTTCACTTGTACGGGGACTTTAAAAAAAAAAAAAAAAAAAAAAAAAGAAGAAACTCTCCGATGAGGATATTGTGCAAATTAAACACTGCTATGAATTCAGTCATGTTGGGCAGACAGCCAGGATGCAGTTGTGAGTTATTGCTGCACCACAAGCCTTTCATTTGAGTCAGTTCGTGTCTCAATGGAAATCTACCTGTTTTTACAAGTCAATTCCTCTGAGAAACACCTGTACTGAGCAACAGGCTCATTGTTTTTCTCTTAGTTACATCGTAAAGATTGAAAGGCCAGAGAGACAACACCAGGCAGGTTTGCTGAATCACTCATCCTTCTGGCGCCACTCGGCTGAGTGAAGAGTTCCTGTCAGAAACACTCCATCATGACTGATGTGGGATTACAGATCCTGCGACTTGTTACTACATTTTTATTGGCATGTTTTCCACTTTAGGAAAAAAAGCTCATCTTTGAAACCATTACATTGGAAATTCAGTTAGAATCAGCACTTTTTAACAAAAATGCAAATTGTTTATCCATCAAGTAAATGGATAATAGGTTGGGGATTATTTAATCACAATTTTAGTACATCAAGAAAATTCCAATATTTTCTTTCTGGGAAAAAAAATAGCTTTAGTCAAAGTTGCTGTGAAGGACAGCTAGCAATTCCTCTCCAGCTGGCAATGTTAACAATGCATGACGGATTTTCATCTCAAGTTACAGTCAAATTGCTCTTGCCCGCAGTTTGTGCTGAATAAACGAGTGGCTTGGTCTCTTCTGTTAAATATAAATGTTACTGTTTTGCCAAACTGCCTTGAATATTGTAAAGTTATTGATTAGTTGTCAAGTTAGGCGGCTCTTATTGATGACACAAGAATGTGAAAGTAGCTAGCATCCTGGATGTAAAGATTAGGATTTATTGCCCAGAATCTCTTGAACAATTTTATCAAAAGCCCATTCCACTGTGACATTTTTTTTCTCCCATAAATCAGCGAGAGGAAATCTATCAGTGGACAGTAGTGAGAGATAGATGAGCAGAGGGATGAGAGGGTCAGCAGAGATTTTTCACTGGTCCTTCCCATCACAGCAGCAGCTCCACTTTTTCACCTTTATGAATTGGTCTTTTACTGACTGGTCGGGTTTTTAATTTGTCCAACACACTTGGAAAAAAAGCATCTCTGGCCATTTAGACTTTGCACATAAGATAATGTATTGATTGTTAAAGCACTGTTGCACCAGGTCTCGGGCTCATATTTAGATAATGCAAACTTTAGAAAAATGGTTCTTGCGAAATGAATCATCCACAATGTTATGAACGATCCAAATACATTCCATCCTGGCTGCAAAAATATGAAGAATCAGGGTCACGTTTCATTTGTAAAAAAAACCCTTTCAGAGAGATATATCTGAATGTGCAGGTAACAAATAAGAAAAAGAGAAAACAGGTTTGTTCAGTCGTTGACATTTTTTTCCGTGTGATCACACAGTCGCTGCTAAGAGATTCCTTATCTAAAATAAATATATCAATCCATTGAAAAACAGTCTTTTTAATTTACACCACTGACTTCAGTTAAAGGGTTAGAAATCTTTAGCTTGTACAGAGGTGGTTTTGGGTCTAGAGGACCTGGGTTCAAGGTTCATGAAGGCCCTTAACCCCCTGACTGCTCCCTTGGCGCAGAATCATGGCAGCTCTACTAAATCCAGAGATGAGTAAAATGCAGAGCTTAATTTCCCGATCAGATTTAATGAAGAAAAAGTTATTAGTGGTACAGAGTTTGAATTGGTTTATCTAGAAACAGTATTGTTTTGATTTGACCCTAATTTCTTTTGTACATCACTATTTTTTCCCCTCTTATTTGATGGATTTGCTCTGTTGTCACTTCCGTTACAAGAATGTTATTGTACCTATGGTCCATCCACCCAATCTGACTTGATTGAAGGTCTCATTTGTTATGCGGCCATGTAAAGTAGAAGCCTTGAAATATCACACTGACCTTGGTGTTCGTTCCTTATTCATTTTCCTGTGACACCTCATACCCAGATGAAATTTTCCAAGAGTTGTACTAATGTCAAACTGATGTACCTACACTTGGATTTTGAATTCACTAATGAAATTTTCACTAGTTGGTATAGTATCACAGCACTATATATGAATGTTATAAAAATGATTTAAGTAGAAAATATAAGATTTACCATGAATTCTAATGTGGCAGTGATCAAATAAAATCTAAATAAAAAAATAAAAGCAAATATCTGCAAAAAAACAAAACGACCATATGATGTTTACTATTTTTATGTGTATAGAAAGTGTAACACATGAAAGTAAGTAGTAAAGTTACCATATCTTTCTGCACAACCTCATAACCTAGTCTGTGAAATGGCTTTGTGGTGAAGTGTCTCCATGATGTTGTCAGGCGACATTGTTGGCATACTTTTTTCCCTGTTCCCTGGAGGGGCAGAGGCAGTGAGCACAAGTGATTGGTGAGCCGCCTAGTGTCGTCTACCTGTCTGATTTACCGTCCTGCTGTGTTTGAAGTAGGACAGGCGGAATTCACTTCATTCTGGTTCTTTGTGATCAGTCCTCCCAGATTACAGCCCAGGTGAGGGCCCTCACCATCAACCACAGGATATAGGAAGTATCTGTCTCTCATAGCCCCTGGACATTGCCCCAGAACTAGCTCTACAACAACCTTACACTAAGTTTTTACTGCATTAGATCTCCTCCCTGGACATGGTGACTATTACAGTACATGCAATGGCTAATGTGTCTTGTAAATTTCACAATCGTTTGGTAAAAATATGCGTGTGGCATGAGGATTGCTTGGAGCTGTTGCACTGCAGTGTTTAAACCTGCTGCGGACCCAGACAGTACAGCATAAGTCTGGCGTCAGTGCTGTTTTCTTAGTCAGACCTGTTCAGCGCATGGAATTACATGCCAATACTTGTGATGTGTTTAACTGTAGCTCTTTTTGACAACAAGAGTTTCAACAACATCAACAGTTACTGAAGGCCCCTAAAACATTCATTTAAATAGTAGCATTAAATTTACTTTTTTTAAAATCATTTTTTAGATATAGGGGCCCTGCACTTTATTCAAATGTATTTGTAGGTTTTTGATTGTGTATTTGCTTGTTTTGGGTCTTTTTCTGTAAAGAATAAAAGCATTGTAAATATTTATGTTTGTTTAAGTTCTTTTCGTCAAATGTAATCAATCACCATTGTACACAGGCCTCCAGGACAGAGTGATGTGGACACAGTGTGTCTGATTAGAGTCAATCAGCAAGGGGTGAAAGCAACATTTTCTTCAAAACAACCACACAGACAGCAGTCTGGAATTTCTCCTCTCTGCACATCAGTCAATAGCGTTGCCAAATTTTCATAGAGTAAATAACAGCCTGATTGTGAGTTGCATGTTCACGTGGAATTGGGACACTGATTTGGTGTTGTTGGAGGGGATCCACAAGTGGGAAAATACAGAAGGTAATCAGCATGTCCAAAAGTTAAACAGAACACAGGTATCAAAGAAACTGATTGGAGAAGATGTTGTAAGGAAGCTGATCTATTCAAAGCACAAAAGCAGCCTTAAAACTGATGTTTTAATATGCAGCAGCACAATCAGCCTGTGGAATCACCAGCCTGATATTACTGTCATTATATGTGGAATTTGGGCAAAATTGGTTGAATTTGATCCTCTGATTTGATTGTCTCAAGTGCATGGTGTAAATGAATGCTGTGACTTGATGATGGTTCATGCTGTTAGAATTCAACTTTAAAAAAATGTGTTGATTCAAATATCTAAACATTGAAAGCAGCAACACCAAAACTGACACTACACATGTATAAATTTTTGTCAGGAAAACTTTCAAATCTTACATTTAAAAGTTTCATATTGATGCACAGAAACATTTAACTGTTCTATTTTCCCACACAGTTCTTCCTATTCAATGTTTTTTATTTAACTAGCACTATTTCATACATCAGATGGCAATTTTATTAATTCTAAATAAGGAACTGTGTTAAAGATGAATAAGTGGTTGTGGTATGACAGATTGTAGCGTAAGTGGCATTTATGTTAATAAAGAGCGTCATAAGACAGTAACAGTTATGACATTCTCAGCTTTTTAGACAGATCCTGTTCTTTTTAACTGCATATATCGGTTTTCCGTCTAATCTTGTTTCTGATTTTTGCAAATTTTTTTAGTCTTGGATGTTATGACCATGCCAAATAAACTTTTAAAATGTAGGTTAGCGGTCAAATTTACTTTAATTCAGATGCAAAAACTGTCTTTCATTAAACAGTTAAAAGAAGTGGAAGACTACAGTGAAATAAACATTATTCCAGAGGCTTGCATTAACATGTGTCAGATAAGAGACCTTCAAGTGACTTCAGAGAACTAAATAACTGCTATTGATATTCTAGCATTTCAATGGCAACATTAACTCTCAAAGCTGTCATTGTTTTTATTTAAGCCTTTGCTATTGGTATCAGTTAAGTTCCCCATTGAAGAGTAAATCAGAAGAAACTAACATTTAAATGATGGATGAAAGGATAAGAAGCCTGTGTGTGTCGCATACCGAAGGAGCTTTTCTTGTTTTCCATTACATTGCCATCTCAGTTTATCAATTAGATAAAAAAGTTGGTCATCTCCTTTATTAAAAGCTCAGTAAACCAGAGTCAACAAACAATACATGGAGAACAAAAACAACCAAATTGAACTGTTTCTGTTTTACTTCACTGCATCTTTTTTTATCAATTTAGGAAAACTCTTCGTAAAAAAGAAAACCCACACTGGGTATTGTATTACAGTATAGGTATTTTTAGTCTTATATTATTTGACAGCTCGAAATATATTATTTGTGTTTTTTAATTCATTCAGGGAGATTCAAGACAAAGCCTGGCATTACTGTAAATTTAACTGCAAACATCATGGCAAACATTTATAGGCGTAATCATCTTTGAAGAAGCATTTTTTCTTGAAGAAGCATTTCTTTTAAATGGTGTATTCCATTTAACACATCATTGATTTAAAATTTTTGATTAAAAAAATTTAAATCCCATAATAAAAGGAAAACAAACAAATCAAGAGGCCTTATTTTAGAAAAGTGTCTTGGCTTACTCCTTATCATCATTATTCTAATTTACAGAAAATCTTTTCTTTGCCGTTTAAAATTCCAGGGTATCATATGAAGGGGGATTTTGACAGAAAGGAAGATTAAAAACTTTTTTTGTGCGTTTTGTTTTGTTGTCACAACCATAGACAATTAGTGGGCTGCCATCCTAAACCCAACGATATGTGACAATAGTAACCCAAAAAGAAATAACCAATTGTTGACTCCAAAGTACGCCCTTTTTCCCATTTTTTATGGCAACTCACTGTAGTTTTGGCTCAGGCTGTGGTTTTCCCTTAAGTGCACTGGAACTCGAACCCCTACATCCCACATGATGAATCTGTCAGGTATTGAAATGAGCTGTTTTTGCATGTATCATAGGGTATGTTATTTATTGAATATATTTTTTCATGAGAGAAGAAAGAATAAATCTTTCAGAAGTGGTTAATTTATTCATTCGTCTTACATATAAAATGTATCCAAGCATTGTAATAAAGGTTAAAAAAAAGTAAAAATTAGGACACACTTCAAGAATTGCGTGTTGCATTTGTGATCATTCTCAGGTTGTAGTGTACTTTACATGACCCACTCTAGCAGTGTATGAACTCACAGTGAGTCACTCTGTGGGGTTCTTGAAGCAGCAGTGGGTCCCAAATTGAATTACATGCACATTTCTCAGTCACAAAAGGGAACCATCACTAATTAAAACCCTGTGATTGATGACAGTGACGCTTCATGTCAAAGGAGAATAAATCACTCTCACAGTCACTTTGCTGCATTGGTTTCTGTCTCCACACCATAAGCTACTGTAAGTCCAACACTTCCTTGGCTGGGAAGAATAAACAACAGAAAGAATGCTGCGTTTGCTTCCTTAATGTTTTGTTGATCATTAACTCTGCATGGCTGCTAATATCTTCTTCACCTTATCTGTGAAATAATCTGTGGAAACAAAGTCAGTTCTGAAGGCCAACAGAGTGTATGAATCTCTGTGTAATGTATATGAATTTATCGTTCTATTAGCATACAGTATATGCTCCTAAATACATCAAGCCAGGTGAAGCTTGACCTTCTAAAAGGAAATATGTCAACCTCCAACCAGAGACAGCACTTTGTGAATAATTGCAGTCTAATGGGTTTATATGTAGTCGTGGTTTTAAAGACACAGACCTACTGTATATCCACCCTCTCACTCACCCACACACTTCTAGAGAACCTTTTGTATCACAAACTGAATCTTTCAACTTGGGATTTTAGCCAAGATGAAGGTTTTTTAATTTTGCTTTTTCACTCTCTTTCTTTGTTTTTACGAGGTGTTTCAAAACTACCCAATAGGTTGTATTCATCCCAGTTTAGAAAATAGACTTTAAATAATGTAGACTCATCTATAAGCATCGACAACATACATTATAAATGAAGAGAAAGTGTGTGTATTTTGTTGTGGTAATGATAATGGTATTTTGATAAAGGAGCTTAAGTTTTAATGCCTTTAAACTTTTAACTTAAATTTTAATTTTTTTTAACCCAAACAAAATTAAAATGCCGGAAAAAAGAAAATAAATAGATATATCTCTTAAATAATACGCTATATTGTCATTGTTATGTCAGTAAGTGCATTTGCATAGAAAATTAATGGATGCAATTATTGTAATATTTTAAAATCTTTTTCAATTTCTTTTCAAGTTATATGGGAAGCTGGTACTGAACGACTTAACTTTGGTAGAAAAAAGAATGAAAGGGTAATTTTGAATATAACAAACTGATAATTTCACATTAGGAATATGTAAAATTCCTAGAATGGCTTACGTAGTGTCAATAATATTTCAAAGACCGTCTGAAAACTGAAATCGTAGCAAATCAAGACATGGAAATTTTTACAAAAGCCCCTCATGCTGAATAGTGGCCAAATAAAAGACCCACACTGTAAAAAGTCTTTCTGCCTTTGCACAGTACTTGCCCTCAATACTATCACCTGTGTGCTGCCATACAGCTCCTTATTGACTCTCTCTGCAGGTAGTCTATTGCTATTAGTTTTAAACTACTGTCTTTGACCAGGAACAATTCTGTACTGTTAAGATGTATACAAGTTGGAACCTGTCAGTGGGTTAGTTTTGTTCAAAGGACCAATTAGTGGGTCCTACCTCAGCCTGCAGCTAAAAGGCCTAATGGTTGGGGGCATCCACCTGAGAGGTGCAGAGCTCTCCCCATTGGGCTTTAATTTGAGAAAGGGGTGGGTGGCAGCTTCTGAGGCTTTTACCATTACACAGGACTTCATTGTGGCTGCTGACCGTTTGATCTTAAAATAATTTACTTAATGATCTCACCACGGGAGCAATTGGTGCTGCTCGATTAGTCTGCAAGGTCTAATGGACATGGGAAAAAAAAGAGGAGGAGGAAGGGAATGGAGGCAAGGGAGAGAGGGGGGATGGCACAGAAAATACTAAATGAATCTGATATGAAACCTTGCAGAGGTAGCCTACATTTTCTAGCATTAATTCAGAAATTGAATTCTGTAGGCGCTACCAAAGGGGCTGTAGAACTGGGGTAGTTTAACAAGCCTAAACATCAAGCAGACAAATACATTTTCAAATTCAAGTTAGTCAAAAGCAGTTACTGAACATGAGATAAAAATGAAGGATTTTAAGATACATATTAAGGTGATTTAAGTCAAATTTTCTTAAACACTTGCATTGATTTGATTTAACTAGCTGTAGCAATAAGTTGCATAATGTTAGGGCTGCCAGTAGTTCAAGACTATTCTAAGCGCTCACAGTTGTCATTGCAGTTTGTTTTAGTAAGTTTTCTAAAATTCATTTCGAGCAAAGCGCTTATTTAAATTTAAAAAGAATTTTATCACAGTTTCTTATCCACATGAGCACCCTTTAAAGCAAATTTCTCAGCTCTATTTTCTATTTCTATTTCAATTGCTTTTTAAATGTTTTGACAAGGTTAGGAGTGTACTGTCTTGTTAACTTTATAAATCTGTCAATCCCATTAGTAATATTAGTTACTACTTGTATTATAGAGAAACCCAGATAACACTGAAATCCCCAGCCTTCCCCCCCTCCATCTCTACAATTTACTACATAGCATCAAGAATGAAGAATATAGTGCTGGTGAAAGAACAGCCTGCACCGCAACAGCTTCAGCGAGTTGAAAAGGTCACTTAACGTCCAGCAAACACTCAGTTACTCGACTGAAAGGCCTTCTTGACCTCTGTGACTAGATAACAAGTCACAGAGAAGAGTGTGGGGGTGGGAGGGGACTCTAATGCAGCCACTATGAGATAAGACTGATGCAGTCAGGTAAGTTGGTGCAGTTTACTGCAAACCCTCTGGCAAAGTATGAAAAGCGGAAAAGGAAGGGTGGATGAATAACACAGATCACTATTATTAAATCCTGCAGGTAGGTTGTTAGTGAACATGAAGTTGTCTGCGACATGTCATGACAAAATCTAAATCACTGGCAGGAAGAAACTAAATTAATTTGAATGGGCTTTTTGCTTTTGATTGGAGTGCACGGCGTAATTAACGTCAACACTTTTAATGATGAGCTGCATCTGTTTCTCTTGTCAGTGTTATAGCTTCATTGAGAATAAAATCAAGATTACAGGCAGCGTCAAACAATAACTCCTGCAGGCCCACATGAAGTTTGGTATGAATTGTAATTTTATTTCAATAACCCATGGGAAAGCACTCAAGAAAACAATGTAGTATAGCTTGTGAACTAGAGTGCAAATGTGCAAATACACCATTACAATCATGAGCCTTTTTTATTTCAATTTCCCAATAAAAACCTTTTTTTCTAAATGAATAATTGATTTCAGCTTTCATAATTAAAAATAGGATGTCCTCCACAAAATTAAATTAAATTAAATTAAATTAAGTAGAGTAATGTGTTGGCTACAGAGAGGACAAGCACTTGAGCTCTTAATGAATGCCATTCAGTTTGCACTGTTGTTCTTATGCTAAGACTTTAACTGTGGCCAGAGCAAAGGTCGACCTCTTCACTTTAAAGTGGGCATTAACTGCGCAGTCAACAATGCTGTAATTAACAACCAGTATCAAAGGTGCCAAATACTTTTGCTGGTTATTTATAATGTGCTTTGTGTGTCATTACTATTCAAATTATATAGGTTATCTAAACAAAATAACATCTCAAAAGAACTCCACTTTACTTTTTACTTTGTGTTTCTATGCAGACTGCTCATACTGAATTAAACCAATCTGCTACAATACATTAAAAAACAAAACAAAACAAACATATTTGCATGTTTATATAGAAGCAATCAGACGTCAACTGAATTTTAAACACATATTGACCGACACCCCCACCCGCACTGACAGTAATCCTTGAGCTGGGCCACGAGGTGTGCATATTAAAAGTTTTTTACAGAGGCTCCACAGCACCTGTGATCCTCTCACCGTTGAGCCTTGCACCACAAGAGCATAAATCACCACTTGTGAGAGGAATATCTCATAGAGCCAGCATTCCGCAACTCGTGTTGGGATTAAGAAATCAAAAGGGCACGTGCTCTGCAAATGCTACACAAGGCCCCAAGGAAGCCAGTGTGTTGAGAAACAGTCAAGGAGGTTCACACAGCTCTGTCATTTATAATGGTGCCGGACTGACAGAAGCCCCTGGGACATTACTGCTACAAACCCCAAACCACTGACTGTATGTGCCATCCAAACAAGTACAAATTATTGCTGGAGCGGAAGAGCTACTGCAAATTGCAGGAAGCATTCTCCTGTGTCTTCATTATCTTGTTAGGTTTCTAGATAAATGTATTTCCAACAGCATGTGGCTGAAAAGATCAGATTAAGAAGAGTTATCTTCCCTAGAGATACATGTGGAATTTATTATGACTTGAATTTGTGTGTCATATGAAAAAAGAATTCTGATCTCTTTGCATCAAACAGGCATCTTCATTTTATTTCCAGCAAAGCTCCATGTACCCTTGCCCCGTGGTAGTCAAAACATTGATGAGATTAATTTGCATTTATGGAGTGAATGATTACACTACTACACTATATGAGAAATAAAGGGCCCAGATCAGGTTAAGGCTGACTGACAGCAGCATTGTCTGTTAGGGCTTCCCCTCATTTTGAGGAGCCTAAAGTGACCCTGTGCTTTATGGCCATGGGGGCAGTGCCAGTCTCTCAGGATGCTGATTAAGTGGGATAAACCAACCCCTCATACACAAGTGGCCTGGCCATCCTCTGGGGAGTCCCAGCTCACTGCTTGGACCCAGTTTTACTTAGAAAATACCACACATGTTTGAATCATGCATCCCATTCAATGCATTTTACTGAATGCACCTTATTGCACAAGAAGAACCTACAATTTCAGACTTACTAAGTTATTGAGAATTCCAGCTCATATAATAAGCCACTTGCATTAGTTTTAAATGTAACCCTTATGTGTGCCATATGCTCCAATACCTATGTGTGTAAAGTATCTGAACAATGGGGATTGTACATCAATTGTAAGATAATGGGTGCTCTTAAAGCTTTTGTTTCCCAGCCAAGAAAGACTTGAAACAAGCCTTTCAAGATAGGTGGCCGGCTGTTGCACTGAGGCTTCCCCGGTCCCCCAGGGCAACATATCCATCACCAGATGCCCTCGGGTGTGGGCTAACAAATTTGTTCCTTCTGGATTTTACGTAACACCCCAAGAGCCTCACAACTATCTTGTAGGATTTAACATGATCTGCCAGCAGAGATCCCACCGTCTGTTTGAATGCACAACAAGTGCAGGTTTTTTAACATTCGTTAGACTACTTTCACTATGGGGGGAGAATCACCAGGCTATCATTTCCTACCAGCACACTGAAACTGAATTTCAGACAGGTGGAGCAATAACTTCTGACGGAATGACTGACAAGATGTTATTATACTGTCCATAAGACCAATTATTTTATTCACAGGAGCTCAAAACAATAAATGCACACACTGCACCCTTTCCTCCCCTCCTGACATGCCTGTTTTTAAACATGGATAAATAACTAGTTGATAAAATACAGTCAATATTATCTATCTATCTATCTATCTATC
>JAVQJG010165047.1:0-29036 GCA_036024015.1 Craterocephalus amniculus
TTGTCCGTTTTAATTAAACTTACCCAAACAAAAAAAAAAAAAAAAAAAAAAAAAAAAAAAAAACCCAAACAAACATGCAAACCATCATGCTGACTAAGAAACTGCTTTCTCTCCCACTCAGCCCAGATGAATAAGCCGAGCCTGCAGCGCCATGACTGTAGCATGCAGCTAGAATGTAACGTTAATAACCACGAGGGTAGCTATTCATTCATTGCCTCCTTCAAACATTAAAGCACGCGCCGGAGATTGAAATGGTACTTTTATCTGACTTACGTCTAAATGCTTCTTCAGGTTTGATGTGGAGGTTTTCGACGTGGACAGCAGATTAACCCTCGGCAAACACAGATTACATTGGACGATGATATTTTTCCCTTGATCTGCCTTGTAGGTGAAATGGTGGCGATAACGCCAAGTATTAATGGCCGATTTGATCTCGCCGCTGGCTTCGTGTTGATCATCGTCCATTTCGGACGTTATTTCTACGACTACCGACGTCTTGAAATATAACAGAAGTATCGTAATCTGATTTTGTAATCTTGATTACACTAAAGTAACGATGGCGGTAGAGAAATCCTCGTGAAAAAAGGGGCAGGCCTTTGTTAAGATGTTGCTCAGAAAGTGGAGAAGGTAAAGCCGCTGACGTAACTGTTTACTTCCTTACATGCGCATAAGCGGTTGCGCAATTTCGACCAGCAGGCAGAGTGAAAAGGTGCGCATGCGTAATACACATGCGGGTGCCCCAAAGGATACGTCACAAGCTATGCCTTGTAAATTTTACTTGCAATGATGGCAGCGCCTTGGTTCACAGAGAGATTCCCTTTCCTCCCGTGTTACTGCGAGTTAGCGCCACCATCAGTTGGCGAAGTGAAAACATCACAAGTCCCTGATTTTCACTTCAACGCTCCGGTATTCAGGCGAAAATGCACGGAAGCAGAGACAATCCGAGCAGTCACTGCTGAAAGAAATGAGCTGATCAAAATGTCGTTAATTAGCTTCTCTAAGTTCGAGCTTATACTCGAAAGTGATTTATTCTTGTGTGTTTTGTTTGCACCAAATTAAACAAAAAGTAGGCTACTTCATACTAGCTCTTCTGCTAAAAGTTTATTACACAATTATTCACATTTTATCTATGAAGAACATGATCTGGGTTGAACATTTGATCTACTATGCAACTCATGAAAGTGTTATGTGGAAACTACAAGACAAACACCTTGTTCTTCTTTTTCAATCTGCTTGTTCATGGAGCTTGGATTTGTGGGTTGAATGTTATAGATTTGCATTTCTCAGGATGTGTGCGGGGAAAAGAGCATTAAAACCAATTTTTAAACAAGAATCATAGAAAAATCGTTAATTGCTGTCATGTTGCAGTGGTTTTTGTGTCAGCTGTAGCTGTTACAGTACCTACATACATATATAGGCTACATATATTTACTTTTTAAAAAAGACACATTTAATGTTTTCCAATGAAGTTTATAGTTAGGCACCGTTATGCTACTTTAAATAGCCAGCTGAATGGGAGCTCATAACTGTACTGATCTTCATTAGGCTATAGTTTGTTCATTGTATAAATATGGGGAATTCCAATGCAACAATTATACAATCAACTGTTTTCTCAGATATGAAAAACAAACAACCCACTAATCTTCCTTTTGGACATTTTTTCCCTTTATTAGCATGTAAACATCTGTTTCAAATTAAGCTCAAAACAATTCAAATAAATGAAACTTGGTAGGTAAGGGATTTTAAAAAAAAGTTTTTAGGTAAATAGATTAGAATCGGGTACCTGCCAAGATGCCACTGATCAGAACCATGTTATAAAAAGACAAGTTGAACCTGTGACTTATCTGATTTGCTTTTCTCTTTGTCAGATAAGGGTTATTATAAAAAGGATCAGGAAAAAAAGTAGATGATGTCTGTAAATTTCATAAATAAGATACCTGCAACTGGAGGAAAATCAGCTGCCTCAAATGTTTTTGAGGCAGCTGATTTTCCTCCAGTCGCAAAATTCCTAACCCTAACCCTGACTGCAGACATCTCTAATAACCTCATCTAATTTAGCAGAAAATGCTCCTGACAAACAAAAGAATACTGAAGTCATGCAATAGCTGTCTTTTGTTCCTCTTTAGAATCGAAGCATCAGTTGACAAATCTCAGTAACTCATGGCCTCAGATACTTTGTGTCTTGTTACAATGAAGTATGTATCCTTGTAAGCTCCTATGAAGGGTGATATTCTGACCACTGGTCTCACTTTGACCAGTGTTACCTGTTAAATGTGCTGAAATGAAAAAAATGTCACGTTTGAGAAGTGGTGTGCATGATTCTGGTATTTTTAGTGGCGTTTATTTACAAAAAAAACAAACAAACAAAAAAACTAATTGTCACTAAAATCAGAAGCAGGGGAAGACTGAGCGTCTCAGAGATAAATTATCCATCCAACTTATATCTCTTTTTATGTCAGCATGAACCTGGTGAACCCTGGTTTCCAGTTTGTTAGTACAGTAACGCGCTCGTGCCCAGCCTCCTGTGCTTCCTGGATCCGCTCAGGGGGGAATTAGTTATGATGGCTGAGCTCCACAGAGAACGATCGTTGAGTCAAAGGCCCCGTCCCAATACACCCCCTAGCACTTTTTAGCCCCTACCCCTACATTTTGCGCGTTCCCGTGAAGCTTCCTATTTTCCACCTGCACACCCCCTCGCTCCCAACCTCGCCCTGTAACAGCCGTTGCTTTGATTTGGTAGACTATAATCAATAGATTCATACGCGTCGAGATGTCTTCGATTGTATGGGCTTTGTTTTGTGGTTATTAATATTCTCACCGTAAAAATGCGCAACAGTTCCACCTATAAATGCTGATGGTCGGAGTTTTTAGTAATTTATGCAGTCTCCTTCATTGGCCAGATTTGATGAGGGTGGGGTCTTACTTAATGCCGTAGACGTAACCCTCATTGGTTATAGATTTTAACATAGACGCAGTCTGTCGGATGACAGATGAAAGTGCTTTGAAAGAAAAAAAAAAGGGCAAAATGTTTTAACGGCGCTGTCATGCTCTCCGGTGCGCTTCAAATCCGCGTGGAGCATCAGGAGTTGACACAACTAGTGTCCTCTCACATTCACAGCAGCAGTCAGTAGGGTTTTGGGCATCAGGTGAGCATTTCAAACAGTGTCCCCACTTCTCTTCCTTTTTCTTCTGGGCTGCACACTTCACTTTCACATCAGTAGCAGAGGAAAATAGGACACACCGCCAGAGCAAGTATGACCAGAGGATCCGCGCCCTGACGCGGTCTGGTGCGTGCATGTTGGACCAGGAGTGTATGGACTAGTATGAAGCGCCATGGCTTGGTGTGACCGCGGGGTTCAAACACTTTTAGCCACAGTTGGGGCTTTTGCTGCTTTCAGTCTGATGACCATCGCCATCGGCACGGACTACTGGCTCTATTCGCGTGCGTACATCTGTAATGGCACCAATGCCACTACAGACGAGACCCAGACTCAGCTCAAAACTAAGAAGGGCGATCTCACCCACTCCGGGCTGTGGAGGATCTGCTGTATTGAAGGTAAACCTATTCCAAGTATATTTTGGTTTGTTTCCGAATTTTGAATTTTGCCCATAGGAGCCGCTTACAAGCGCGCTTTCCTGTGACAGTGAAACAATTATTGCAAGGCTCTGTGTCATATTGCAAATAGTTTGTCTGGGTTTCTGAATAGTCTTTTGTTCCTCGGTACGCACAGCCATTTGAGCGCACAATCCACTCCGTTTACGCGTGCCAAATGCGCCCGTGTAGGGACGGATGCAAATATTCGACGTGGAAAAAATGGTGAAACAATTTTTAAGGGTGAGCGTGAATGAAAAAACAAAACAAAGCAGAAAACGTGCTCACAGATGCAAATATTATAAGTACTGAAACGGCAAGTACTGCGCGCGTCTGTGTGCAGACTGTTCAACTGGTCAGACTCACAATCAACCTAACCCTGCCGTCTGCAAAAGAATGTGATGCCACCGAGCCGACGCGTCTCAGCCCATTCACTTTAAAGCCGGTCCTCGCCAGGAAATGTGCGCGCAATTAGTCTACTTTCATTCATGTCTTCATTGTATCCGATGCTGTTGCTTGGCAACATTCCTGAAATTGCTATGGAAACATGCCCAGTGATTTAAAAATAGATAACTCTGAGTTCACATCATGTCCAAGCAAAAAACAAAACTAAAAAACCATAAAGATAATAATAATGTGTAGGTGAGATCTCCACCCTCACGTTTTAGGCCTTTTCTGGATGTTTTATTAGCGATTTGCATGATTTGTTTTTTTAAATAGGAGGTGCGCTGGCAGTGACGTCTTACTTCAGTGGCAGACAGACACTCATTGACCAATCTTCCTTCCGACCACCCCTTGACTTCTCGCTTTGTCTGTCAATGGGAGAGTGTATTTGATCGTGGCACAGACGTGTGTCATGATGCACAAACTGAGAGAAACAGAATAAAAAAATTAAACATCTTATACAGTATAATTTATTCCAAGGGTTTTCCAAAATGCATAATGTGCTTTCTATAGATGCAATGCAAAATGCATGTGCTTACCGATCTGGAAAGACACAAGTATTCATTCTTTTTCTCACAGTATTAACTCTACTACCAGCGGTATTAATATTTACGAGTAAAGGCGGATAATTCAGAGAAATTTGCAAGCTTAAGTATGGAGGTGTCCATTCAAAACACAACATAGGCTATTGTGCTCAGACAAGGGTGGAGCAGCCACGACAGTAATGTCTTGAGTATATATTGTACTTGAGAAAATATAAACTGCATTTTTCTGCTCTATGGCTCATGATGACTTGAAGAATTTAACGCAAAAATGCATCTTTTTATTCAAAGACCCAATTTCCATACAAAACCAAACCAAACTAAGAAAAAACAGATGAATATTTTAACATCAATAGCAAAAAACAGTGGTTTGCTTCAGAAGTAAACACTTGTATTGCCAGCATAGCTCTGATGTTGTCAGATTTAGTGTTTCTCTGTGTTTAATATTTGTTTGGTGGATATTTCTTTTTTAACCTAGCTTTAATATGCCAATTTTCAGGACTTAAAAGCAGAGCCTGTATATAAGGAGACGCAGAGGCAATGCATGCTGGTGCAACAGTGTTCGACTTGTCCTGTGGTGGAAGTGGACTGATGTGAAGAACACCCTGGTGTGTTGTGATAAGATAGTTTCCCTTCCGAGCCTTTGCCTGATACTAAAAGCTTCTGCAAGGTGGCTCAGTTGTCATGGAGACTCATAAGCGTAGAGGAAAAGACAAGTGAGGACACCCCTCCACACACACACACACACGCACGCACGCACGCACGCATGCACGCACGCACGCACACACACACACACACACACCTACACCTACACCCTTCCAGTCAGAATGACAAATGCACCAGGTTATTGGTTTTTTGGTTTTGGTTTGGTTTGTATCTGGGGAAACATCATCCAGTTTTGCCGAACACAATACGGCA
This sequence comes from Craterocephalus amniculus, assembly GCA_036024015.1. Classification (NCBI taxonomy): domain Eukaryota; kingdom Metazoa; phylum Chordata; class Actinopteri; order Atheriniformes; family Atherinidae; genus Craterocephalus; species Craterocephalus amniculus. The sequence goes on from JAVQJG010165047.1 coordinate 5,497, forward strand.
ACTTCATGTCTTTGAGTAGCATCACATCACTGTAGGAGACGCAGCAGCTGCTCAGCACCCTCCCATTGTTTAATCAGATGGTTTAGTGCTGCTTGGCACTGTGCATCACCTCTTCTTCAGCAGACTGAGTGACAATTAAAGAGCATATACATAAATTTATAAAATGAGACTGCTCACGGGTGAGGTCAGTCACTCCGGCATTCATGGAGTCTTTTATGTTCCACAAGAGCTCTTAGATGCTTTTCTTGAGTGTTTGCTTTCCAGCATTAATAATTTGAGGCCAACACTGACAAAGTACGCCAAGTGAGACTAATTTGCAGCAGAGTCTCTCAGAGAAAGTTAAATAGATGATTCAGTGATCCAGTGGGTTCATATTTATTGTAAACGTCTCAGCTGGTGGCAGACCGGAGTGTTTTATGAGGCAGCTGTTTTTCTGGGACGATCAGTGGATAGTTTTTGTGAGGAGTTACGGTAGGTGGGGATTTAGGGTGGGGGGGTTATTTCACGAACTATTCTTGCATGCTCCCACAAATTGTAATTAAAATGTAACAACCGAGAAGCCATGCGGGGGCACTAATTAGCCAGCAGGCCTCAACCTCCCTCTCAGTTACTCCATCCGCCTCTCCTCTGATCTGCACCCTCTCTTTTTTCCCTCTGTGTTCTCCTCCATTCTCATATTTTTTATGGCTCCCTCCTCCTCCTCGGTTTTCCTAATTTGAAATAATTACTAATCAAGGATGCTGAACTGATATATTTCCCAAATATTAAGTTAATAAGCATACGATTTTAAATGTGAATATCTTATTTCTCAATCAGTTTAACTGAAGAGTCCATATTAAAATGTTTTTACCTTTTGGTCACAATAAAACCCTTCACTCATTTTCTATAGCCTACTGCTCATTCCAAACCAGGGTCGAGGGGATAAGAGAAAGGCAAGGTGCAGCCTGGACAGGTCACCAGTCCATCACAGTAACATCAAAGCATACAAATGATTATATCAAATGATTAATACATTCATAAGGAAAATAGCAAATAGAATAATATGACCTCCTACATCTACATTTGATCATGAACAGACTTTGAGCATTTCAACAAGTTAAGTCTGAAGCTTCCATCAAGCGCCTTGTCTGGTTGCTTATGCGCCTTCTTTGTAAACATGCTTCATGCATTCTTAACCCAGTTGCCCAGATTAGCATCATATGCAGTAAAATTGTTGGTCCTTTTAAATTGGTTGAGAAAAAACATCTGCAAAGCTTACATTATGGAGGTTTAGCTGTTTGCTGGACACTCATGTTAGATGTGTACTTATACAATACTTTTTTGATACAAAAAAGTTTAAACATTTGTTTAAACTCAAAAGAAAAGTTTTTTTGATTAGATGTTGCTGGAATTACAAAATAATACAAATAAATTTATATATCTCCTGAATGTGTGCTCCACAATGCAGCATAGGCACAGCAGGTGAAAGCAGATCCCCTGAGCTGTCAACACTCATCACACCATCAGAGGACAAGTTCATGAAGTATTTGTGTTGTTTGATGTAGTGCTCATAGTTCGGTGCGCACCCTTATGATACAATTATCATCTCTTACAATGATACAATGATACAATACAATGATTTGATACAATTATCAATGTTGCATCCCTAATACACATATAATGAGCCACAACCCATTCTTGATGAGAAAACCTAAGCCTTTGGTGCAACTTTATTTTTTGTTTTTAACCCAATCATGTCACCCTCAGCTGACTATCACCTTGTGTATTAAGAGCTAATCAGAATAAGTAGTTTAAGCCTTGTCATTAGGAGCTCAACTGCTGAAAATAACTGAGTGGTACTGGAAATAACCAGATCACATCATGTCAAATAGAGAAACAGCTACACTGACATGAAGCATTTATCTCTTTCAAAGCAAATCTTTTTCTTTTTCACTGAAACTTTTTGCATTCTTACACTTTTAAGAAACATTTTATAACAGTGTTCACAAGAGATTATGTGAAGTGATGGATCCCAGTTTTCTTCCAACAACTTGGATGCAGATGCACAGACCAACTCAAGCTGTCTTTGAAGAAATTGCAGCCTGGTGACAATTTAATTAACCAACTGTCAGTCATATAAACACTGAATCGCTGATGTCTTCGCCAAATTGCTTTTTTCTCATCTTCACTTAGACTGAAAGAACAAAAAAAAAGAACAATATTGGAACGGTTTGTTTTATTACACAGATGTCTTCATACTCTGTCCAGGCTTTCCCTGCTACCACAGCAATATAAATGTATGCGTCGCTAAGTCAATGTGAGTTGCTTGTGCACGTCTGCATTTGATATGAAGCCCCACTTACAGCTCTATAAAACTCAATCATCCAACTTGCTCTAAACCTCAGAGCACTCGGTGTAAATATTCTCCACTGGAGAAATAAAACCTACAAGATAAAAGTAAAAGCAAAGCACAAAGGCTGCTTGTGTATTCTGAAGCTATTATTTGTAAGATGCTTGCACATATATTATCTACTGGTGGCTGTGTATTTCTAGTAAAAACCAAATAAACCTCCAATTTGTTTCATCAATCGATTTCCAGATGTTTTTATGTATGAAAATAAGGAAGTGAAGGTGCAGAGCCATTACTGTGCTCTGAGATGACATAATGAGACAGTGTTATTGGTGTATTCCACTGGGGCTGCTTCCTTATTGGCTGAAGTGCGTATTGCAAAATAATGATGACGTTGTATCATCATGTTGCCAGTTGCACCGCAGCTCAAAGATGCTCCTTGTACAATTTGTATTTTCATGTGCACACGTGTGTCGGCAATTTTGGGTTTTATTCATGTAATCGTAAGCGATGACAGATTTGTGAAGGGGACGTGGGCGGACCAGAGAAGTGCCGTCTCTTATTTAATGAGTATCGAAATACAATGAAAATGTCAAACGCATCCTTGGAGATTTGTCTATGTAAATGAGCTTATTAAATCCTAACAGTTGTTGCCATGGAGAAGAAAAGGACATGCTCAGCGTGGGGCTTTGCAACTCCAGATAGACCCAGGGAACCCATTCCCCCCTCCTGTGATGTGTTGACTGTCCAGGATTATTTTCCAGTTTGCTACAATACCACGCTTTAATTTCTTGAGACATTTTTGTCACCTGCACATTTTTGCAACTGTCCAATATTACTTTCACAGTCACTGTTCCACCGTTGCTCCTTCTACCAAACTAAACATTCTCTTATTGACTTACTGGCTTTTTCAGACTGTCTCCCTTTAATGTGCTTTCCTTTCGTACTTTACCATCCCCGCTATTCCTCTGCTTGCTTTTTCTGTCTCATTTCCCTGTTCTTTCTTCCCTTGTTTAATCTCCGCTTCCTCCCACCCCATTCCTCCAAGCCAGTCAGTATTTAGACTTTATTTCATTATTGGAGTCCAAATCAGAGTCTAAATGTAGACATTGAGCAAATAACTGTCACTCATAAATCATAAGCCTCAAGCTTTCTACTCATAATCAAATTTCCAATCAGGTGAAAAATTGTTTTCTGGTTTTCTCTTGCACAGCTGCTTAGGGACATCGCTTTGATGTCCATCTGATGTTCACAGCCAAACCCTAACATAAAGTGTGTTTTGCCTCATAAGAACCAAGCTGTGGCGATCATAGTTACCCGAAAAAGGTCTTAATAAAATATATAAACCAGAACACAGGCACAGACACACTTCAGCTGAGGCACAGCAAACACTCCAGATGAGTTGGAAGGCTGCCAGGTTGGAAAAAAAGGAAGAAAATGTATTAAAATTAACAGTAATGATTCAGGTTTACCGAGACGTTTGCTTTTGTGCACTTTCATAGCATGTAAAATTTGTCTGAAGTTTCAATTAAGCAGAAAAGGATATAGCCACACATATTAAAGCTGCTACAAGCCCTGCAGCATGAGTTGCTATTTGCACAGCAATTAACAGAACAGCAAAGGTGTCTGTTTTTTGTTATCTAACCACATGAGGCAGATGTGTCCCCCCCCCCCCCAAAGGCAAAAAGTCTCACATTTGAGGCTTAACATAGTCCAAAGCTTGTCCTCTCATCAGTGACTAGACACAGAAACTTGTGCTCCATTTCCAACAACTGATTTGACACTAATTAATTTGATGTCCCTTATTAAGCAGCAGACCCAGTTAATGAAAGCAAGTGTGACCTCTAAAGCTGTGCCACAGACGATGATGGTTATGTGGTTCACCTTTAGGCACCTGGGAATGGAGCTGAAAGATTTCTGTTAAGACTGTGTTAATGGGAAGACTGGTGTTATGCAATTGATCAGTTCTAGTTCATGTCGCTTCAAGAGAGATTTTTTTTAAAAAGGGAGGTTGGACAGATTGTCATAATAAGGATTTCTCTACATAAAAACACAGAACCAAAAAAGAAAAATCAAGGTATGGGTAGATATTTATCTGCTACAACATAAACCACATGCAAACAGGTTGCTGATTTAACATGAAAAGAATAAAAGTCATGACTCTGCTAATTTGCAAATCCACAGTAGGCAAGGTTTAACAGCCCAGCTGATTTAAGTTAGGAAGTGATTGTCATTTCTCCTACAAGTGGCTCTTTTAATGTGGGCAAAAACCCCCCACAGCACATTATGATACATATTTTCACATATGATGCTGCACTTTGCGATGCAAAAGTAGACATAATCTCAGCAGAAACCCACTAAAAGTAGCTCAACTGCAACATATAACACCAAGGTTTTGAAACTGACAGCAGTGTCTCATGTTCAGCAAGAGATGAATGACCTGTCTGTAAAAGCTGACAACCCACTGGACCTGCTCTATGGGGGCTGGAGTTTATGGTTAAGTAAAATATAAATAGCTTCATTTTCTTCTCAGAAAGTTTTTCAGCAGCCTGTGTGATACAGAGAGATACTTCTACTTTCATGCTGGTTTAGCTAACTGGTTCCATCCAAAGAGTGGTCATTTATGGTTGTTCAGTGGACGGGGCACAGGAATTAGGGCTGTCCCAATACCACTTTTTTACTTCCGATACCGATACCGAGGGTTGAGTATCGGCCGATACCCGATACCGATACTTACATTTTATTATGAAATATTTTGTCAAACCTCACCTCAAAACCTTAAGGTGTAACTGATAAAGTCCACAACAGAAGGTGTGAGAAAAATTGAGTCATTAATTATTAACAAATGAGTTAATTTAAAATAAATGTTAAGACTTTGTGTAACACATGGCACATTTAACATTTCTGTTGTAAGAAAAAACAACCTGAGCGCACCCTGTAGAAAATGAACTAGGGAGATCTTGTACAGGGTTCTGAGGTAAAAGGGCTGGATAAAAATGTTGATCACCTGGTATCGGCAACAGTATTGGCATATTTCAATGCAGGCCGATACTTTCCGATCCGTGTTTTTTTGTTGGTATTGGCACCGATACCCGATACTGGTATCGGATCGGGACAGCCCTAACAGGAATGCTACTGATTGAATGAATTCAGCTGCTTAACAGGTGAAAGTCTCATTCACTATATTTTCATCTCATGTTGTACCTACAGTTAGTAGCACTTCTGGACTTGAAGCTGGTCAGTTCTGCATGGTTTAGCAGGTTTTCGAATTCCAGTTTGTCAGAGCCTTGAAAAGCCTGGAAAAGGCAGATTTAGATCTTTTTTTATATGGTGAGTTTTATACAGGTATTGGAGCCCCAATCACACAGAAACGCTGCATTCATGCTGAATGTCTTGAGAATATCCATAGAAAAGTGAGAAAAAAGGATCCACAGCAACTCTGCACACCTGAACACGCACCTCTAAACATGCATGAGCAAATGACGCCACTACACAGCTCATCTTTAATATGTGTGGTATCATATCCAGAGTGAGTGTGTGTTTAACAGCTTATTTGAACAGCCAAAGACTTAGTGGCATTACCCTCATTGCGCTGAGCACATCCACTAACCCACCCCCCAACATTTCTCTATAGACAAGGTGTTGTTTATGTTCTCTCTAAATTACAGCGGCAGGCCTCTCTGAGCTTTAACCCTCTCCTCTCTCTGTCTCATCTCAGCATTTAAAGTTTCTCATGCCCAATCTTTCATTGTTCAAATAGATATTTGTTTCCGCTAGCACTTAAATATTTACATGAGCAGGATTTGGTTATAGACCACAACCCACTAAAAGCCCTAATCCCAATCACAACACAGTTTACTCTATCTGGTTTTCCCTGTTGGGCTTACTGAGCTGTGGCCTGGTGGGTTCAGTGGGCTCTAAACAAAAGTTTAGGCCAAATATGACAAAAGAAAGAGTTTATTAAAAAAGGCTGTTCACTAAATAAAAATAATTATGGACGAATAAAGGCTGATCCCAATTTTCTTTTTTCACTGTCCTCTTAAGACAGAGCAACAGTCTTCAATCCATTTTTCTTTCTCTGTGACAATTTATTTATTATTATTAAACAATTTGATAAACACTCATCCCTGAGCAGAGGCAACAGTGCCCTGCACCTCCCAACTATGTCCCAGTTAGTTATAGTCAAATAGAAAACAAATCTCCATCAAATGTGTAATCCTGTTAGTGCCTGTTTTCATCCCTAATACGGAGACTCTGCATGGTTCTTTTGTGCTGCAGGCATCAATCAAGGCAGCTGCTACACGATCAACCATTTCCCCGATGACAACGACTACGATACAGACAGCTCCGAATATCTGCTGCGTAAGTGTGGCCTCCTCATCTGTTTCATCTGGCAATGTTAACACGGTCACTTCTCCGAAGGCAAACCAAATGTCCAGATCTTTTCTCATATTTGATTGTCAGAGCAGTCCACAAACAGAAATGTGGTTTCTATTTTTAAAATGTGAAAGCAATTAAACAGAGGCTTTGAATAAACAATGATCACACCTCCTGACATTTATTTGTCTAGATATCAGACATTGTCATACCTCACAACTGCGAGGGTCACACTTTAGCAAATCTTTTCTAAGCATCTTATTACCTAAAGGGAAAACTGAAAGGGCTTTCACCAAACCTGATTACGGTATAAAAGCAATTGGGTGTCTGAATAATCTTAACTCACAGGAAATTGGTTTTCTCTCTTAAATCCTGTTGTTTTTACTGGCTAATCAGCTTTCCCCAACATCACAAAACTTAACTTGACACTGTGCTTATCAGCATAAGAGGAATGGTGTGAAACTGATTAATCGTTTGCAGGGCAGACTGTCTGAATTTGCACCGTGACAATTAATCAAATAAAAAAATTGTTAAGAATTTAGCAGAGAAATTAATTATTCTTTTAATTTCATGTTTGTGTTTTGTGCTGGTTGAAAATTTCCATTGGTGCCTGAGGAACTTTATAAGCATACACGAACCCATGGCATGTGCCCGGCCATGCATTTTGTCAGCCATTTTTTAAAAGGCTTTATACATAGTATGTTATAAGACATTTTCTGTCTTTTAAATTTATACAAACCCTTCTGGGTCAGGACGGCTATTTGAAGATTGCTGCACTGTTTAACCTCACCAATAACAATGCATTGGACAATGGCTCTAGTTTGTGAGTAAAGTTCACCAAGTCATCCTAGACTGGGCTACTGTGACCAAACAGACAAACATAGAAAATTCATGAGTACAGGGTGAGAGAAGTAACTTTTTCCTGTACACCAAGCGGGGCTAGCTTAGAAACAAACTGTGACCAGCACCTTGGAAGTGCTTAGGAGGATATTCCAGCAGTCTTATCTACATCTGGGACAAGACACCGTGGACTTTACAGAAGTGTTCCACATATTGATTTGAACACCGTTCAGAAACAAAATTAATGCATTGTAAGATGTGCATATTCTTTACAAACATGCATTAAAGTATTCATCTGTTGAGATATACAGTATATGTTGGTTGCAGTTTCCCTGTGCCCTATTGTTATAGTTTAATCACCAAAAAACACAGAATTAATAAAATTAAAAAAGAAAACAATTTATTTATTTATTAAAGTTGTTTAATTATTGAAGTGATAGAAACAATGGATTAAGACAGAACAAAGAACTGCAAACCATAGGTCGACCTATTCATCCTCTGTTATCTTTAAAATTCCTTAAGAGCAAGTTTTGTTGTGGTTTTGTTCTTTTGTGTTAGTGTCAACCTTATTTTTTGTATTTTTGTGGGTTTTGTTGGGTTCTTTATTTCTTTGTTTTTCTGAAAAATGTGTCTTTGGAGTTCCATGCTTAGCACTCAACCTCATTTCACTTTAGTCTGAAATGGCTTTTACCTAGCAGCACACAGTAGATAGTAGAGGTGCAGTGATGCCAGAATCAGGTATTGGTCTGATTCCATATTCATGGACCCTGTGTTCATAAGTATTCTGATACCAGTGTATAAAAAGTAGGGCTGTCAAGATGAAAATGTTAATGTAAAGATATTATTCTGTAGAATCAACAAATTTATTTTTGGAACGCATAAAAAAAACCTAAAGTTATTACTCACACCAAATCGAAAATCTGAATTTGGCATTATCTTATTTTAACAGTAGCTCAACCAAAAACACTTTATCCTACTAATCTATGAAAATTCTGACAGTCTACTTACTTTACATTTTGGTCCCAGAATGACCCATTTGACTTATTACACAATTAACCACTCCATCATCGCATTGTGCGCTCTGGTCCATGCTCCTTATCAGTGCACTGTAATGGGATTCATTGGTACTTAAACATAAATGCTTGTACTGGGTTTAAAAAAATGGGTATCAATGCATCCCCATTTAGGTAGATTTACTTCCTGTTTCCCTCAGTACAACTTCTAAGCTTGTGGTCTTAGATAACTAGAGACACACTACTGTAGCTTCATGTTTGTCATGTCCTCCCTTATATCCTCCGTTTGAATTCTGTGAATCTTCTAAAATTGCTATTGTAATATTATTGTAATTTCTCTTTTTCTTTAGGTTTAGGGTTAGTTTTTTATTCTGAAGTTGCAGTATGATGATAGAAAAAAATCTAAATTTAATCCTTGATATTTTCTTTTGAAGATCCCAGCGTATGTTTCTCACAGAAAAAGTATCATTTCAAGGTTACACTTTATATTGAGAGCACAAGATGTAGTTTATATTCACTATTTGCCTATCACTAAGCCCCCTTTCATTTAGTCCAGCTAATGATCTGAGTTTGGACTTTATCCAGTGTGATAAGTGTCCTCTGATTCTCTCTACAAATTAGGTTGATACTGAATGAGCTGTGCTTTACAAAGAGTCCACTAACTGAATGTTTGGAGTATTTCAATAGAGCCCAGTACCTTCTTTAGAAGAAAAAACTAAACTAAAACGGCATTATCCCAAACTGAGAAACAATGAAACACATTTGTTAGGTCATTCAATTTTAATTTACACTGAATTTTCTTCATGTGCAATTTGAAAAGTGCACATTGGGGAAATTAGAACAACTTTCATCTAAATGCCACACTTTACTGTCAGAGAGGTTTGGCTTGTCTCAGTAAGAGATTAATTTTCCTGAAAACCAGATCTTTTCCCTGCTGCATTTCTTCTGCATTATTTCTATGCATTTCTTTTTCCATGTATATCCACTCATAAACTAAAAAAGAAAGGTGCCTTTCTGCTCTCATAATGCACATACTGCTACAGTTTTCATATTCTTACATCATGCTGTGGCGATAGCCTGAAGGGTCAGGCAGCATCTCTAACTTTAAACAAATGTTGCAATAAATAAACAATTCTTTATTATGGTGGGAGTTCAGTCTTACTTAGTTTTAAGGATCAACAAGGCTTATTAATATTTTTCCAGGCAGTGCGATATTTCGGTGCTGTCTGTAACTTCACCTCTGCACAGAATCTCTTCTGATGTCCAGGACCTCTTTGTTTGCAGTAAACTTACAAACTTTCTGCAAACAAGATGCAAACATGAAGAAGCAATAGAAAAAGGTTTTGTATTCAGTATAATAAAACAGGACTAAAATCATATTTTGGCCTTGGACCAGTCTGTAGATATACAACAAATATTCCATTGAGAGCCGTCTTTGAGGCCCAGCTGGTTCAGTATCTTCCTCATATGTATGCTGTAAAGAACAAGAGGACTTATCAGACTTTGGAAAAAATCCAAGTTCAGTCCATTAAATGAAAGGGGGACTTTGCAGATGAATAAGCTCATCCATCCTCTGTAAAATGGCAGTGATTCATTTTGTTGGGTAGTGATGGTCAGTGAGAGCCCTTGTTGCAACCCACAGCTGATTAGCAAAGCTTTGTGACAACAAGGCCTCAAAGAATAAATGATAATGCAGTTCTGAAAAATGGTTGAATAAAGAGGTAGAAAAACGATGGGTTTTAAAAGAAGGGGGTCTCAAAAGGTTAATGACAATTTTTTTACGGCTTTTTGTCAAAAGACTGTTTTGCTTATTTTATGTACGAACTCCAAAGTACTGAGAGACAAACAGCTGTGTTCCACTGGAATATAACTTTTCCTAAACAGCCTGTGTTATCTAATCATACGCTGGCCGTTCACTTGCATTAACACCATGTAAAACCGCTCCTCCCTCTGCTATCTCTGCAGGTGTAGTCCGTGCTTCTAGCATGTTTCCCATCCTCAGCACCATCCTGCTGATGCTCGGCGGGTTGTGTGTCGGCGTGGGCCGAGTGTACAACAAGACAAACAACGTCCTCCTCAGTGCAGGCATTCTCTTTGTCGCCGCAGGTGAGATGGATGACACATACACCACCAGACATGCTCACAGCGAGAAGCAATCATGGGGGCTGGGATCTCAAATGAAGAAAGGCAGCTTGATGTGGCACATGTGGTCCCGCGTTGTACCTAGTCAATGGTGCAATCATGGAGGCGAACCTCATTCTGCACTGAAGAGAGGGTCAAAACCTCCATTCACAGTGTTCACACACAGATGAAGACATGTGTCATTAGGGACCCCAGAGGTGATAAAAGACTGTGATCACTGGCTGATGAACAACTTTCCTCAGTGTGTGCTCATGGTTTTGATCACTGTTAGTAGAAAATTCACAGATGATTGATCTTCTGCAACCCTCTTCTCTCTTAAGCCGAATTGGATCGTCTTTCTCTCTATCGTATCCTCTGCCTTTCACTTTAATAGTACGCTGGTTTGAGTCTCCCTTTCTCTACTTCATGTTCATCAGGTCTGAGCAACATTATCGGTATCATCGTCTACATCTCCAGCAATGCGGGAGACCCCAGTGACAAGCGTGACGACGACAAGAAGTACACTTACTCCTACGGCTGGTCCTTCTACTTTGGTGCCCTCTCCTTCATTGTAGCCGAAGCGGTGGCCGTCCTCGCCATCAACATTTACATCGAGAAGAACAAGGAAGTTCGCTGGAGAGCGCGGCGCGAGTTTATCCGTTCGCTCTCCTCCTCTTCCCCTTACTCGAGGATACCCAGCTTCCGCTACCGCCGGCGGACGTCGCACGCCAGCTCTCACTCCACAGAGGCCTCCAGGGAGAACTCGCCTGTGGTGGGTTTGAAGAGGGCGGCGTCGTCTAGCGGGCCCCTGGACGAGCTGTCTATGTACGCCCTGGCAAGGGACAGCGTGACAGAGAACACGTACAGCCCTGAGCACGAGGCGGCCGCTGAGTTCCTGCAGGTGCATAACTGTTTCCCGAATGACCTGAAGGACGGGGTGAACCGCAGGACCACGCCTGTGTGAACGGCGGTGAACTTAGGGTTCCACATGAAGGAGGGTGAGCAAGAAATGAGCGTCCTGGAAAAACGTGTGGCAGCTTTCCGCTGTTTGAGAGAGCCTGTCTACTTTGAAAGGACAAAAAACTAACTGGAGGATAGTCAGACAGGTGATGAGCCATCTGCATAAATGACCTGCTTCTAGATGCCATTCAAACATTGTGCTGTAGCCGTCCAAAACTAGCGTTATCTCTTACCTTTCAGCTGGTCAGAAATGAGCCTGTAAACTTGAGATGGTGTGCCAATCAGAAGTATACCTGTACATCAGACAAGGTGCTAAACGAAATGTACTCTTCAACTTGAACGTGTTTTACTTGTGTGTGAAGTGAAAGCTTGCGTTCCGTCTCCATGTTTGGATTCATCTTGTGTTCTAATCACAGATTCACAAGAGTCCTATAAGAGTCGAAAACTTTACACAACGACATGCTTGCTGAGCTGTAATGTGTTGAATGTTTAATATTTAACCAGATTGTTTATCATCCGCTTGTTTAAACAGTATGAAGAGTTTTGTCTCCTTGTGGTTGCCTCCTTTATCCTATTCCTCCCCGACATTTGCCAAAATTCAACTAAATGTCCCTTTTTGTTAGTGAAAAAATCCCTGTTCAGGCGTCACTTTTTATTCACTCACATAACAGTATATCATCATCCATCACACCCCCTGATGGATGTGTCATGTGTATGTGTCACGGAAAGAAGGGGATGTCCAGAGCTGCGAAGACGACACAGGTCAGGACTTCCTTTTTGCTCTGAACGGAGCGCTGGCATCAAGTGTTAAACAGATGAAGCTCACAGCCAGGCAGGGATTTCATGTCGGTCTGTCATGCAGCTTGTGAGTTCAGCCTCACCCCTCCCTTTGTCAAACAGAGGATCCAGACAGAAGCAGAGGGAGGAAGATGTGCTGTCTGTCCATTATCTCAGGAAATACCGTGTAGTTGTGGCAGGTTGAACATTTTTGAGGTCCCCTCCTTGTTTTTAGCCTCTGACAGGAAACGGACCGGTGATAAAAGTAAACCTGATGAAAATGATGTGATGAGGGGGGTAAAAAATGCCATTACTGCTTTTAGGAAGAGCTGCGAGTGTTTGCTTGAGCGTGCTCTGAGAACCACCTGTGTGAATTTCATCAGCGGCTTGGCTCTGTTAAACACTAAATAGTATACATACATCTGATATTTCATTGGATAATGCTTCATATATCCAGCAGATGTAAAAGAAAGCCATCAGTGTAGGTCTTTCATTTTTAGATTCTAATGTGAAAAAAGTCTGAATCTGTTTATGTAAAATGTAAATCTGTAAATTAAAATATATAAAAAGAAGGGGAAAAAAAACATGTGAAAAGACATAAAAGAGAATTCAAAACATTATTTTACTGAAGACTGACTGGAGAGTAATGCCTTCATACGTCAGGCAAATGTGATTCAATTTACCTTTTTATATTCAGGTATAATTGGTTTTGCTGTTATGAGTAAGTGAATCTATTAAATATTCTGTTTGTAAGGTGAAGTACAATGAGTATGTTTAGGAGTAGAAACTATATTTTCTATTCCATGTATGGATGGCAGCTGTACTTTATTATATGTGCTTATGTTAATTTAAGGCTAACTATTTACAAAAGCACCTTCTCTATTTGGATTAATAAAGTGAATGAACATGTGAGTACGGATGGCTGGAAGCATAGATAATATGTAATGGGAAAGAAAATGAGGCTCTTTTATTGTTCAAACAAGTTCTTTACCCTTTTACAAAATGTTCAAGACCAAACTCATCACTATTGTAAAGGTATTTTCAGTGCCTTTGCTCTTTTTACGATTGACTGTATTTCTTGCCTTTAACTGTGGTGAAAAAGGGAAATATTTTTAATTTAACCCTAAGCATACTGTACATAGCCTAATAAACGAATCAGGGTTACACTGTTTTGGCTTCGGTGGTGATTTCTTGGTGAATATGAAGAGTGAAGGATGAACGTATAAAAACACATTTCACACGCTAGCAAACAAATGCAGCTAAGTTTTATAACATTTTGTCTTTCAAAAGGTTTTGGTTTTTGTTGCTGAGTTTGGTGAAATATTTACTAACAATATTTTAGAAATTTGGTTTGTTCTTTTTAGAAAGTTATTTTCAGTTTGTTTTTCTTTTATTTTCGCATATTGTAAAATGTTATTTTCTTCCATGTATCTTTGTTTTCGTGCTTAGATCGTTTAAAAGTTATTTTTGGGTGGCTGTGTTTTTTTGTCTTTTTCTTTCTGCTGCTGAGCATTTTGAAGTAGACTTACTGTTGCTGCCATTTCCAGCCCTGCTACAATTTTAAACCTCTCTAGCTGCATAAGCAACGTTTTATGCTTTTATATCATTGCAGCCATTTGCAGTAATTTTAGCAGTGCTTGTTTTTCATTGACGATCTTTGATTGCAGAGCCTCATTCAAATGTATGAATGACTTGCTCTGTGCTCTGAATGCCTCTTAAGTTGCATTAAAGTAAATAAATTTTCTCCTAGTGAACTATAAGACACCATAGAGTTGCAATCTCCACACTATTACAATCAGTCAGAGTCACAATAATGGCACAGCTCTTGACATTTTCATGCAAAGAAATCCCACCTATACGAGACTCTCAACAGTCTATCAGCTGATTTAGTGATTGAGCAAAACAACCCTCTCCTTCCTCAATGTGCATTTAACAAATAAAGAACCTGCTAGGAAAAGAATATCGAATCATCAGCCATGTATCTCTTATCTGCAGCACAACACATGCCTCTTGTTAAAAATTTAATCTACCCAGGAAAATGTTATTGTGTTGTCAACATTTAATTTTCATAGCGCAGGAATCAGAGCTGTTAATCTAACCCTGGAAATGATCTTTGGATAGAAATATTTGGTGTGGCACAACAACCGAGCCTCTGTAATTTTCAGCCAATTTGATTATCTCGTTTCAGGTAATTAGTTCAAATTCGGAGTTCCACATCACCTCTGCTCCGCGTGGATCAATGGCCAAAGCATTTCAGGTCAAACAAGTGAGGATAGCCCCTGCCGAAGTATCCATGCATTGCAGACGATCCCTCTGTTTTAGAGATGAATATTAACATGACCCTCGTAGAAAAGGCCTTGGGGCATGGGCAGTCTAATTTAGCTTGAGTAATGTTGCTTGTCATTAGCAAATGAACACAGTTGGGTCCCTCTGAAGGATATGCAATATAGTCTGCTGCGGGTAAAATTAGCCGCCAATTTAGGTTGTTTTTTATCCTGGAAATAAAGGAGCAAGGAAGCTGGGAGTTATAACGGAAGTAAATCACTGCTGATTTTTAGACACATCAATCCTGATTTCAGCAGAAACTAAGTCTTTTTTTCTTGTTGTTTTTGTTTGTTTTCAAGCTTGGCAGTGATATTTCTGGTATAACAGCCCATCAAGTGGCTGTGACAGGGCAGTCAGATACGCCTTCTTGCCAGATCTTTTATGTTTCCAGTGCTTCTCTTCCCCAGTTGGTTGACACAAGGTGATCCCTTCAGCATGACACACTGCATTGTGGGTGGTGTGTGTCGCTCACACTGCTATCTGTTGCTTGGAGACTGTGCAGCTGTGAGGCTCTCCAAGGGATCGTGAGCAAATGACACAGGTCAGAGGGTCACCCAGAAAGACAAGGAGCGCCACAATACGCTATTATTACACACTTATAGACAAGTGGTTGCTCTCATAACCTTGGAGGAGGATTTGCCCTCAGGGAGAAAAAGACAGTGTTGCTATGAATGTATCCAGGTGGAATGTGAAGTGTTTTTTGTCATTTCAAGCCCCTGCTGAGGAGGAAGATGGTGGAGATGATTTATCTTTGATTGATTGCAGATGACTACTGATGGTTTTTATATGAAGCGCTTTGGTTCTCACATATCACGGCCATTTTCAGAGGTTTAAGGCGTTTCCGTTAAGCTCACCGATTTTATTTCCCACAGAGCCCTGAATATCTTTAACTCTTATTTTAAATGTCTCCAGTTTAATGTGTTAAAAACTCAGAGCTGTGCGAGCACCATTAGGGCTGAAAATGGGCCAGAGTCCTGTATAAAGTGGGGCACAGAGGATTATAAAAAGCTTGTCCATTTTCTCAGGCATTTCATAGGGAAAAGGTTGATTGCGCCTTTGGGATGTATCAGTTTTGCCGTTTCATTCAGAGGCTGTGTGATTTGTTTAGGAAAGTCATGATAAAAGACAACAAAATGTGGCAAAGCAATCATTCACATTCTGCATACAACACATCTCATGCACCTTGTAGTTTCAACACTTAGCTGGAGGCTTTACTTAAAAAGCTCCAGTAACATTAATATATACCAGTAATCATTTAAAAACGCCACATGTTACTCTTAAAAAATAACCTAAAAACTCAACATTGATGTGAAGAAGCATAACAACCAAACTAAAAATGTTTCAATTTTTTAAAGGCCCCATATAAAAGCAATTTTCCTGTCTTTCTAAATCTGGATCAGCTGCTGGCATCAGGTGGGACCCTTTTCTTAAACCTTGACAGCTCATTGGCTGAAAAAGTAGATCAGTTCAGTTAGACCACAACTAATAAAGGAAATCTTTCCTCAAGGAGTCCCCTGGCACACAGCCTGGGACAGTTGAGGTGGAAAAGGATTGAAGTGAATAGTGATAAGAGAGAATATTCCAGAAAGTTTGATGGATTGATTGGTATTTGGCATGGCAATGAAATATTGAATAGTGATGTCAAACCCAGCTGGAGGCTGAGATCGTACCGCCTTTGATGTGATCAGAACTGCAGGAGTGAGGCGCTCAGAATCGACAGACTGAGGCCGAACTTTAAATTAAACTGTCCTATCTTGTCCATCTCCCATCATTATAATAGTCAGGGAATAGCTATAAGTACATCCAGGTACATCTTTAATGGCGAGCCGGATGGCCTCAGCTCACCAAAAGCAAGCAGGGAGAGAGAGGAAGAGAGGAGTGAGGTAGAAACTAGGGCACTGTTGTCTGGCCCCTTTTTACCAACCACCAGGCACAAGACAGAAAAAGAGAAAGAAAGAGCCATTGAGAGCAGGAGAGAGGCGAGGACATCAGCCGCGGTGCAAAGACGAGGAAACATCTGGAGTCAACGTCCGATGGCGGGAAACTGAAGACAGAACAGAACCAACTTTATCTGCAGTCACACACACTGTTGCCACGCACACTAGCGTTTCACCTGCTCGTGTCACGCGTGCACTCTCTGTCTCACACACACGCATATGCATACGTGCAAATATACGCACACAGGCATCTACAGCTTTGCACTCACAGACCGGGAGCAGCAACATGTTTGAGGAGCAGGCGACCAAGGTCAAGATCACATCTGTGGTGATTGTCGTCGGCATGTCGGCCATGCTGGCGGCGGTGGTGACCGACCACTGGGCCGTCCTCAGCCCGCGGGTGGAAAAGCTCAACGCCACCTGTGAGGCGGCCCACTTTGGCCTCTGGAGACTCTGCAAGAAGAGCATCTTCATAGTGGAGAAGGACCCTCAGGGCAAGGGATGCGGCCCAATCAGCTTACCAGGAGGTATGGATCCTTTCAATCATACATTTGCTAAGGACTATTTTCATTGGTACAGATGGGTTTGTGACAGAAGTTTCTATATTTTATACATGCTGACAGGATTTAAAGTGACTTTGCCATGTGCTAGACAGGTCTTCTGGCTGTATTTTTATCTTATCTAAAAAATAGAGGAAAAATGTGGGATGCAAACTGGAACCAGTAAAGCATAAAATTATTTAGTGACAGTTTTATCCTTTGTTTATTCAATCATAGAACATCAAATCTGCTTTAACATCTAAGAGTATTTTTAAGACTGTCTTAGTGGATTCAGGAAATAAATGAAAGAACTGTTGCGATTGTGAGGCAATGTTGGCAAGCCTCTACCAATCTGTGTCCTATTTCCTCCCCCTGCAAAGACAATGGTACATATCAGCACATATGTTGCCATGTATGTGGACATTCCCACAAACGAACACATGGAAATGGGTTTGGCTAAATTCACAGCTCTGAGCCCAGCCTCTTGGTGAGCTATCATTATCTTCTGCACAGGAAGCCACTACACACACTGCCAATTAAACACACCAGCAGTGGAAGTGTTTCTTTTATACTTCTCGGTTAAAAAACAACAACTGTTTTTCTGTCTGTCAGATAAAACGTCCACATAATGTAGAATCTAACCAGATGCAGAGTATCAGACTATCCCATTGTGATGGTGAGTCTTATTTTGCAAAAAAAAGAGGTTTCAAATGCACCAACTGTGGAAAGACACTTAATTAAATGCAAGGGAAAAAAAAGGCAATAGAGGCTGTTTCTATCAAGTGTAATAATAATCTTCAGTTAATTCTTTCTCGTGATTGCTTATTGTTACATATAGTGTAGTAAAGCAAGTGATGCAAAATAAAAATTAAAGTGTTATGGCTAAATGATTATATTTTGCATTTAAAGGACGCCCTGCCACGTTTTTTTAAACAGTGATCTAGCTTTAACTACAAACACGCTCTGAGCGTAGCCGGCCCTTGGGTAAACTGTGTCTCCTGGCCTCTGGCTGTGTGCGCGTGCCTTGCAGCCAAACAGAGAGATTTCACTCTGGCTGTCATTGACTTTGCCTCTGGCTCCAGTACCTCAGGATCAGTACAAGCCTTAATGAAGTGTGGCTTCTCGCTCCAGCTCATGAGTTAGAGTACAACTGCGAGACTCGGCAGGAATAAAAGGGAGCGGGGGAAGAGAGCAGATGGGTATATGTGGGCAGGAATGCCTCCGTTGATGGAGAGATGGGGAGCACTCGATATTTGCAGAGAGAGAGAGAGAGCGGGGCTTTCAGTAAGGAGGATGACGCTGTGCAATGTTTTATGCATCTCATGAATCACATAGAAGATGGGCAATTGACGGAATGGCAGGCAAACGAGAAGTGTTGCAGCTACCGTGTCATAAAAATTTGACACCAGAGCGCTATTTTCTAAAGAAAAAGTGATGTTTTTCCGTTTGTCACATTTTTCTTTTAGACAAGCCAATCACCTGTGGAATGTATGAAAAGAAGATTGCAGCTGACTGCTCACAAACTCATCTTGATAAATTATAGCCGAGTGAGCACTTACCAGGATTTCAGTGTATAGTTGGAAACTGGCTGACGTATGGTCAAAATGGTTGAGGCTTCTTTATAACCAGCAAAATCGACCTGTCACCCAAAAAAAGAAAAACGCGTGTTTAATGTCTGGGATGATTTCTTCAGTTTTATGTCAAATGTGACGTCATGCTTGTACGTGCACAACATTTCTCCAATGACATTTGTCTAAGGTTTTGTCGTAGGCTACATGCAGCAGGAACATTATCAAAGATGTTACCATCTGCTTTTCTAATATAAGCGGTACAATCCTGTTGCATGAGGAGAGGCAGAATATTGGCTTATTTATTCAGATATTTTTCGTTTTCTTGCAAAATGTAATAAAAGACTGTCAAAATGTGATATTTAGTGAATGTAGTAAAAACACAGTGAAAAAACAATCCTTAATGCCCCACAGCTAAATGGTTTCTCACCTGCAACTGCTGGTTTTTTACATGTGTTTTCAGAAAGAAGCCACTTATTTATTTTTTCTGCTTGTCATAGTTGGTTTTGATTCCTCCCTTTATGTTTGTATAATTGCCTTTCCTGCTCTGATTAGTTTCACCTGTTACTTCTTTTCCTTTTCCGTAATTGGTCTGAACACTTCCCACACAACTTGTCAGGTCGTTTGTCTTGGTTCGTTCATGGTGAGTTAGTTCCTGTGATTCCAGTGTCTGCATCAGTTCTTCATAAGCCTTCCTTAAGGTTATTGGCTTTAGTCAAGTTGTAGTTCTCTTTTATTATGTGAGCCTTAATTTGTTTTCATAACTGAACTTTTATTTTTACTGGTTTTAAAGAGCCCTTTTGTGTTTTTTCCCCAGCAAACTGCCAGGTTTGTAACCAGGAGTTCATTTAACTTTTAGAGTAGGGATCACTAACTTTAAATTTCCCAGGCCAGGGTCCTGTAGACTCTAGATAATGCCTTGCTTTGAATCAGATTTGATGAAGCAGGGAAACATCTAAAACTTGCAGGCTCAAGAGATCAGAGGTAGTTCATCCCTGTTTTAGAACAATGTAGCCTACTTTAGTTTTTTTGTACACACCATGTTTGTGTTTTTTTGCAGATGGGGGAGACCATCCATAAATCTCATTAAGTCATGAGATTTCAAACATGTGCTGGATGTTTTGAGATCCTCTAAGCTTAGTTTACTTTTGGAAAACAATCTGTTGTCTGTTCTTTCTTACAAGAGCATCACTGATCCCCCATATGTCTCCTTCTGTTTCTTCTGATCTCCTGTTCGCCTTGAGTGTGATTACTTTCTTGGTGATGTTTTCATTTCTAGACAACCCTAATGGCGCATCACGGTCTAGGCAGTCTGTTAAAAAGCTTCTGATTTTAAGTGGAAAGTTCATTGAGCTTACAATCATTTTTACATTAATTGATGGCCAGCTGTTCAGTCTATATGCGTAATACATCCCCACAAAGATTAGGGACAGAAAACACATCAAATATTGAAAGTGGGCTGGTTAAAACAAGAACCAAAGAACTGATGTCAAACAACTGTAATTACACATTTAAATGATATATAGATTGCAGGATGCATAAGCCGGAACACTAAAGCCATTTTAGCTCTGTTTAAATCCAAACAGAGCAGCATTGTAGCCATAGCACCACCACATTAATGTTACTGTATCTGCTTCTCAGTGTATTGTATCGAGCACAAGCAAAGCATATTGGTGTTTCAATAAAAAAGAAACAGATTGATGGTGAGTGCACCATAACAGATTACATCCTGGATGAACCATTTAGCCGAGGAAGCCTCGGTGATTGGACTTAATAACACAAATTTGCATTTTCACAAACAGAGAGGCAGCTATTCATCAGGAGGAGCGTGTGAAAACACGCTTTCGTGCAGTTACTCTGCTTTTTTGATGGGGGTGTATGACAACAGCAGCAAAACAGTGAACCCAAATGACTTTTGAAATTAGCTTCCCACAAATGACGCATGACAGCTTGAGTGCTGTAAAAATCAAACCCAACCCTTTATGGATCACATCATGTAGCACGGCTGGGAAATAAAAAGCCTAAATGGAGCTTTTGTGCGCATGTTTCTGCATATACATGCACGGGGAGGCGAGGGAGAAGGGTTTATCAGAGCTGTTGCAGAGCTTTTAAGTGGTCAAGCATTATGTTTTCCAGTCCTGCAATGGAAAGAAATAACCCCCCAAAAACAAATCTTCACATTTAATATCTTCCTCAGATTTCTTCCAAGGCAAAATGTCTCAGTGATGCCCGCTGTTCATGGGCTAAAAAAACCCAATGATGTCACCTTGAGCCACCATTTTCACTTTTCCTACGCCCAGTCATTTTCCCCTTCAGCGTTCAGAGACAAACAACTGCAGAGGTCAGGTACTGGAAGTAGCCACTCAAAAATCACTTAAAACAAAATTTGTAAAGGAAATTCTATACTTCCGACAAGTCTTGTCATCTTGGATGAGAAGTGACCACGACAAGACGATCATTACAGTTTTGACTTTCACGATAAAGGTCAGGCCACCCTCATGCATGCATGCAGGATCATGAGGGAAGCGAAGTCTCTTCTGTCCTGTTGTGTCCCAGTTATCAGAGCTCCTGGTGGAATAGTCATTCAAACACCAACGCCATGCATCTCATTCACATTGACCCTGAACTAGTTGGTCATTCTCTGTGGCTTGAAAAAGAAACCACTCACACACATTTACCTAAATGAGTCATTTTTCATTACAATCCATATATATTAAACAAATTATAAATCATCTGTGGGGTCATTATGAGAGAGAAGTGCCAGGAATCAGTCAACCAGCTAAAGAAAACCAAAATAGCTCTGAAAGATAAATGGAACTGAAGCTGGAAGAGAGTAAGAGTCCAAGTGAATGGTGGTGAATGGAGGGTAAGGAAATGGCAAATTAAAAGCTGCACATCAAAGAGAGAGGCCAGCGGTTTAATGGAAAGAGGTGAAACTAAAATGACAAGCGATACCTCGCTCTAATCACCCTCCCGCTGGAACTAAATCTCCCCATTAGTCTGACTGCAAGGTCAATTATACGCACCCTGAGTGAATGTTCACTATTTGAAATAATGATCCCACCACATTTGTCTTGAGCTGTCTCTGAACAGTTTTACAAACACAGAATGTGAGTGCTTACTGTATGTCGTATTTACAACCAACAAAATTACTCGGCAAGAGAAGTGAAAATTTCCCAACCTATAACCAACCATATGGCAATAATGAAAACACAGCAAAGTAATTTGATCATTTGTATGGATCACACCCTTGTAGCTACTTGTTTCCCTCTGTTTTGAAAGGTTTAATTTGAGTTTGTTGTTTCAGTTTCCCCTCTTTATGTTCTTTAGTTTATACCTTGTCTGGGTTTTCCTGTTTCTTGCCTTTTTCACAAACCTCATATACCCATTTGCTTTATTCTAAGATTATTTTCTCCTCTTCCAGTTTATATACTCTCATATTTCCTTTGTTCCCCGTCTGCTCCTCTGTTGATTTAATGTGATCGCTAACGGCAATGGCCCCGCTCCATTCCTGTCTGATCTGTCTGGTTGGTTTTGCCAGTTTGGATTTTGTTTGTTTACATTTTCATTCATGCCTTATTAATAACAAACTTCCTGCACCTGTGATGCCTTCTGCTTTGTCAGTAAGTTTATTAAAGTCTCCTGCAGTTTCCTCATCTGCATGCTGACTGCTTGCCTTTTCTGTCCCTCATTTAAGCTCAATGTGAGGGAGCAACATCAAGCCACTGGTTCAGATATGTTAAGGAAACACACGGGTCAAAATTTATACACTAAAACTAAAAGCTTTCACAATCTGCATCAGCTCAGTGGACTGCAACATGAAGTACACTGGACAAGGTGTCAAATGCAAAATGTTGCCTTTTTTTGGACTGTGTGGTGCACATTGAAGAGGACTGAAACCTCACTGCTAAAGTTTACCACAAACCCACACCAGCATCTACTTTTTGATTCACACCACCCACTGGAAAACAAACTATCCATCATCAGAGTTTTACATCAGTGAGCTGAGAATGCTCAGATGAGCATTGAAGGAAAACTCAAGGAACAAAAACGGATGGAGAAAGCACTTCAGTCAACCTGATTTCACAGAAATATGTGAAATGAATTACTACCAGGTCGCATCTCTTATTTACATGTCTGAAGCCTGTAATTGTTCACAATTATATGCTGGGACCACAGAAATCAGGACAATCAAATCTCTATTTTCATTTCCATTTTGTCCATTTTTCTAACATAATTTAAATAATACAGGGATTATTATTATTGATGAAGGGTACAGCCTATAAAGACCTCTGTAATCCCATATCAGAACAGGCTTTGATAGCAGTAGTTATTCTTGTTAACAAGTTTTTCTTGTCATTACCAATACAAGCAGGGAATTGTTGATAACACAATTGAGAAAAAAATGCTCATTTCAATCACGCCAGTCAGACGGTCAGGTTTAATTCAAAATGATCTGGTGATGTAAAAAACCCCACAGATGCAAAAACATGAAATCATAGAGCAAGGCTTCAGTGTACCATAGTTAGTGAACGCCTTAATTTATCTATCATATCTCTGATGTGCTCATGATCAACTAGATCACTGTTTCTCAAATGGGGGTACACGTACCCCTGGGGGTACTTTGGGACACTCCAAGGGGTACTTGAGAAAATAAAAATCCCAAAAATATTTTCTTTGAAATTTCTGATAATCCTGTGATATAAATCTATTTAGATTTTTCTCAGTATTCAGTTTTAATTCTGTGTTTCTAT
>JAVQJG010165085.1:0-44895 GCA_036024015.1 Craterocephalus amniculus
CGCGCACGCGTCGCGTTACCTCGCGTCAACGCGAGCGGCCGACGTGCCGAACTGACATTAGCGACGCACGCCGGCCATGATGCGTATGCGGACGCGTCGCCAGCAGCAAGTATATCCCAGCCCTTAGAGTGAAGAATATAGCAGCATGAGACATGCATCGTTTCCAAGGGTTCTCAGTCACAACCAGCACTCGCTCAAAACATGAAGTTTCTAAAAGCTTGGAGAGAAATATGTTTCTGTGTGTGAGGCTGTCCTGTGGAGCAGTCCTACATGTCCGGTTTTACCAACCACTGAAATCTGCATGTATAACCCGCAACCAGGCCTGCATGTTACCACATTAAGTCATTCGTACAGCCCTGTCCCTCCCTCTAATGCAGGACTTTTCGTTATTCATTCTTGTGTTTAATATGATACGGTTGTGATGTCACAGTTTTCATTTGCAATTATAAAAACAAGGGAAAATTCTGAGATTTCTACATGAACATGTTATCATCCACCATCGTTTATCTCAGCGCTGTTCTCTGTTTCTGAGTCACATAACCGGCCATGGAAAAATCTCTCGTTGACTGCTGGACGCCGGGATGCAGAGACGTTCCTCACAATGAGCGCATGGGTGGAAAATCTCAGGCAGGTGACCCCAGTACTCGATAAGTAAGAAAATTTAATGAAAAAGCAAAAAATGAAAGAAAAAAAATCATATCTTGTTGGAGCTAAATAAATATCCGCCTGTACCTGTAATTTCAATCAGTATCATTTTCTTAACCACACAACAGACTAGGCTGTTCATTTTTCATTTGATGGAGCTATTGAGCTGTTTTAAACAGATGGTTTCCAACGTGTTTGTTTGGCATGCAAAGTCTGTAATCACCTGCCTCGACTTGAGAGGTGGTGCTGTGTTCAGTGTCCCGACTGCTGGCCCTCCGGGGGCTTTGGTATCCTTTCAGTTAAAGACCCATGACATAACATTTTGACCTCAAAACTTTGCTTTCCGGACTCGTTTGATGGCAAAGTCACATCTATTATGTGCATTTCTAGAGCTGTTAGGACACATATGCATTACACACTAACAAGCAAATGTAAACAAATGTGAACGCATACTGGCGGATTAAGCAAAGAAACATCTGAAGACATTATCAGAGGAATACAGGAAACTACTGTTTCTGGCATGTTGATTAGTTGGAAACAACTTTGTTGATTTAACCTCAACAACCGGTGTCTGAAGCTGACGTGAGATCGCAGGCGTGACCTCTGAACTCAGCGCTGCCCACTAGTTCAGCAACAGATCTTCAGTCCAAATCTGACCAACAGCAACACAAGCACAGGACAGCTTTCTTGCATCACCTACGTTTTAAGCTGCTCCATATTTTGATTACTGCCCCCTTGTAGCAGAGGAAAGCTAAAACAAGTAGCTGCAGATGTGCAGCAGCCTGTTGGGTATTGCATGCATGCGTGTACATAACGTGGTTCTGTTAGGTCTTCATGATGAGATATTTTAAACTGTGATGGTGTCTTTTTCTCTTCAGCAACATCGACCGTTGCCAGCAAGCAGTTTGCTGTGCAGTGACCAATCACAGCTATCCGCACAAGGCGGTATGGTGCACATAATGGCCAAAGGATCCATGTTTCTGTACAATATGAGTGTTTTAATACTTAAAGCTGTAAATACAGCAGCGTCCTGCAGAAGAGTGAAGCCCTGTAACATTTAGGATTTTTTACAAAAGGAGCTTTGTTTACAATCTTGGAATCAAACAGCAGAATCTGGTGAAGCAAATGCTTCCCTTTTCCTCTATGTCCAAAGATATGACCTCCCAGTCAGTGTAGAGAGGAGGAATCAGCGCATCTCCTTACACTGTCTGCACACTGTGCATGTGCGACATGTGAGTATTAATAGACTTGAAGAAAATCCAAACCCATCTTTGAAGTTTAATCTGCCCTAGCACGCACTAAACAACAAGTTGCCATAATTGGGATACCAGCAACATTATCGCATAGGATTGATGTTCGTCTCTGACAGCTTGGTAAACCATATAGTTCCACATTTGGATGCTGGCACTCATTTAAGATGAAGACGTCCTCCTTCATTCAGAAGGAATTATGCTCCGACCGCTGCAATCCGATGTCAGGAAAGTAGCAGTGTTCATCCTCCCCGCGCTGCTGCCCGCCTTTTCTGGGATAATATACAAATATTTCTTGTTAATTTTCCCCACGTAGTTGCTAGAGTAAAACGATTGAGCATCAATTTGTGATTTATTTGTTTGGATTAAAGAAATCTACAAGTTAAAGTTTGACCCTCAAAGCTTTTCCAGTGATGCAACACACACTGATGATAGGGTGACCCACTGACAGCAATAGCCACACAACCATTTAGATCAGATATGTTGGAGCAATCCGATTATTGTAAAGATCAGATCTGACATGAAATGCCATATTCAAAATACCTGCAGTCCATTTTTCATTTTATCATCAGATTTCTTGGAGTATATACGTACGCACATTATGACATCACTTCCTGTTTTTTAGGCCTCTCAAACTCTGCGTCTATAGAGCTGGATTCTCCCATCCTGTCCCCCCAGTTACAATCAAACACATCAGAGATATTACCAGTTCTTCTTCTGCTTCTGCTTTTTCTGTTTCTTCTCTTCCTCCTCCTCCATTTTACTCCTTGCCAGCTGGTAAAATAATGAAGATCAGAGCATCAGATGGAACGAAGTGTGGATAAGCATGGGATGTATGTGACGTGTCATCCTGTAGCCTTTTCTAAATGCAAGGCTTGAAAACAGTCCAGATCTACACAGATACTGAGGATAAAGGCTCCTACATTCCCAAAATCAGCTTCTCTGGTTGACATAATTCCATGTCAGCCGTGTAATATCTTATATTCTGTGTTTTTGGATCCTTCGGCTGCATAAGACGATAAGAGTCTGAACTGTTAAAGTTCATGTCCCGTCTTCAGACATGTACACTGAGCAGCTGTGAATGAGCTTGTTGAGGATCTGATGCATCAAAGTCCTGCGTAAAGCCACACGCTGCAGCGAGTCTTTCGTGTGTTATGCGTTGCTCATGTCTAAGTTCTGTAAATTCTGTTCTTGGTGATTTTTTTAAAGGTTTTTGAGGTCAAAAATGTGTCCCAGCCCCAGCTAAGACTAACCCTACTCCTGAAGTTGCTGTGGACATGGCTCTTGTATAAATTTGGACTAGGACCCATTTGGCGTCTGACCCTGTTTTCCAGTCATCTCCAAGCATGCATTTACAAAAAAAACCATTCAGACATAAATTTTTATTCATTCTTCTTTGCGGTCAAACATCTGTTACTCTGTCTCGGTTACTTCTGACTGTTTGAGGAGGAAAGATTTGAGTGTTGGCTTTCAAAGAGACCGCAATCAAGCATTTAATCCACATGGGCCTTGAGCAGCTCTCAGTTTACTTTGAGTATGAACAGAAGTTTTAGAAAAATTACAGCAGAATGGGAAGTGGTTAATGGAATTTGAGTCTGTAAGATGTGTCAGATGAAAGTCCAGCAGTGTGACAGTAAACACATCGCTGTTAAATCTACAGAAACGGGGTTGAAACATATTATTTTCACAGGAAGGACTCCTTCACTGTTTTCAGTTTTTAAGGTCTCTGCTGAAAAATTGCACTCTCATAATGAAATGAGTATGTTTCTGCAACCGCAGGGTGTACTTGAATGCTTTAGGAGTCATAGAAAAAGAAACTCATGTGAGATTTAAGATGTTGAAACATCACAGGGAGCTGCGCAGTTGGGTCCTTCGAGGGCTGCAGCCCTGCAGGTTTTCAACGTGTTCCTGCTCTGACTCACCTCCTTATTATTGGGTCATTATACAGAATGTAATAGGCTGTTGGATCTATTTTATTAGTCAGGTGTGTTGGAGCAGAGAAACACTGAAAACCTGCAGGATTGCAGCTGTCGAGGGACCAAACTGATTTGCATGCTAGTGGTTCCCAACCTAGGAACCGGGACCTCCGAAGAGCTCCTGGGGTCCCTGAGGCCTGCAAAATTCAGAGCCGTTGTGATTAATGTCCACATTCTGTTTCTGTTTTAAGAAAAACAGTCAGACTGTATGTTGTGTCTTTGACTTTGGCTACATGGAAATGCGGAATCCAGTATTAATGGTGAGAATCTCACTGGAAAACTTAAAGGCCCATTTATGCTCGATGCAGATGGCGGATACGCAGACGCACGGACAGATTCGTTCGTCTTCATCAATTACGTGTGTATTTGGTGCGTTTTCAGGCTCCTTGCGCATCCGTCATTTGAAGCAGAAGACAGAGTAATACCACCGGAAACCACGGTGGCATGGGCGCCTCCCTCGGGAGGTGTTCTGGGCACGTCCCACCGGGAGGAGGCCGCGGGGTAGGCCCAGGACCCGCTGGAGGGATTATATCTCTCGACTGGCCTGGGAGAGCCTCGGGATCCCCCCGGATGAGTTGGCTGATGTGGCCGTGGAGAGGGAAGTCTGGGCCCGGATAAGCGGAAGAGGACGGTACGGTACAATTCTTTTGACCATAAAATAACTCAAATTAATTTTGTTGGAAAAAAATCGTTAAAAAACTAAATCAAGAACTTAAAATTGAGAATCGAATCAAATCGTGGCTTGGTGAATCGTTAACATCCCTAGTGAACGTGTGGCTGTGAAGACTGAAATACTAAGCAGAACAGGTCCCCCTCCAACACACTGCTGTGTCCTGGCTCCTGTTTTAATCTTATTCACTAATAAAGAAGGGCAAGGCTCTGTTTAATGTAAACTTTTTTGTCTAAATAAACAACTTATATCTTGAGCGAGTCATTAAAATCCTGCTGACTTTGACTCTGTGTGTTTGTGGACATTTAAAAAACAACCAGAGAAGAGAGAGCAAATAGTTGATCACATTTGGAGCAAGATTGCTCTTCTTATAAGCAGCAGGCGGATTTGTATCCAGTTGAGCTGAACAGTCCGCTCCAAGTTAATGCTTATCAAATTAGCCTTGAAATCTCAATTTCCTTTAAACACTTAATGATCACTAGATGGCAGAGAGTATACAGTTATGTACGTTCCCAGCAGTAGCCCATATTCCATAAGATATATTCTCTGGATGTTAATGACTCATCTATTAGTAACATCTGAACATATCCTGCAGAATCACAGCAACATGGGTACTAAATAAAAAAGATCAGGATTTATTGACTTGCTGTGCTGCTTTTCTCCTACTTACTGTACACTCGTAAGCTTAAATAAGCTTCCATGTAACGTTGAATAAGCTTAAGACGGCTTTCATGAAGGGTTGGTATCTTTCAACATGGATAATTATATCCACCAGTGTTGCTGGATGGGCACTGCTCCAGCTGGGCACCGTGCAGAAGGCTAAGCCAGAGCCAGCGATGTGCCGGCTTCAGCAGAGAGATCAGAGCAGGAGTGGGAGGGGGATCATCGATCCACTTCCAGGTCATTAAACCCATGAGTGGTCTTATCGGGGGAAAGCACTGTCACCCAAGAGAGATCGATATCGGATAGAGAGGTTTGTCCAGAGAGGGTGAGGGTGAGGGTGAGATAACGGGGAGTGTGCAGCTCTGCCTCAGAAATAAAAGCTGGAAACAGATGTATGATTTAATTCCAGCAGGATGTCGCATTCTTCATATTTTTTGAATGAAGCTGTTCACCTTCTGTAATTAGTGTTGATAGTGGAACAATAGAGAAGTCATGCTAAACTGGTGTTGGCTGTTTGCCCAAATCTGATATATGATATGAGATATTTGAAATGGCCTGTGCTGATCGGATGGCATACATAGTGATGTAATTTCTCATATATCAACATGTATTTTCTGTGTTTTGTAACGGCAAGTACAGCATCAAAAGCTAGATTGTCTAAGCATGAAATGCAAAACCTTTGATGAATCGTTAATCAAAGAAAGATGAAAACCAGTTGGAGTTTGTTCAAAGGCTGAATATAACATGAATAAAACAAATAAATTAACTAACAACTAACTTTTACCACCAAATTACAGAGAACATTTGCTCTGCACTGTAACTAAATAAGCATCTTAAAATTATTCTTATCTTGGCAGATTCTGCCATGACCCTGACACAGGCCAAAAACTGGTCAAACATCACATCATGTACTGTCTTTGTAAACTGAATGGTTGAATATTATTAACCAATCAGCTGGTCGGTTTATTGAATGGTTTTTAATACACCTGATGTACATTACATTGCATTAATTTAGCAGTAACTTCTGTCCAAAGTCACTCATAGATGTGGGGTTCAGTATCTTCCACAAAGGGGAGCTGAGATGTTGGAGATTGAACTACTATCTATTTTGTTTGAGGTTTGATGGTACGTAATACAACAGTCCTACAGGTGAGGCAGTAAAATGCACCAAATGTGATTTCTTGTTTCTGTCTGCTTGTATGAGTGGTGCTGAGTGAAACCTTTTCATATTTTCTCACATTATTAGTGCCATGTATTTGTTAAAAGCTGTTTCCCACGGGTCCATGTACATGAAATTATCGACAAACAGATCGATTTAGCAGAGTAATGAGAGAAGGGGAAGGGGGAAATAGATGTAGAGATGGAGAAGAGAGATTACCCAAGTAGGTTGGCCTGCTTTTGGATTATAGACCAGCCATCTGCCACTGAGGGATTATAATCTTACCACGAGACACTAACAATGAGGAGAGGCTGAACAAGGAATACACTGCTATGTACTCGCTGTACTGTGACACACAAATGCGTAAATAACGCAAAAAATAAATAAGCAAAAAAATGCCACTTTAGTTTTCAATCAAAATTTGTTGAAGGTATTTGTAGAGAAAGTCATAGAACGTGCAGAGAAGTGGCAGAGCACAGTGACGTCTGAATCACCAAGGTTGTATCTGCTGGGAGATTATATAAAGCTACAAAATTTGTCTAAACCTGATTTTTATTTTTTAAATGTTGCAATTGTCAGAGCTGCCAGAGTGACTCAGCTTATGGAAGAGTACATCTTTTTTTTGCTAATTTTACCCAGAATGAAAAATGAAGAGGGGAACTTTAGGAGCTCTTGGAAGTTTCCTTGTACATACATGTAGCCTGGTAGGGATGTTGTCAAATATTGATGTGCTTCTGTGGTTTCTTCTTTCATTTATCTATTTTCATTTTCATTCGTCATTCATTTATTCTCAGTTTATTACTATGATTCCGTGTAGCTTTGCAAGGATCGTCTGTTTTCCATCTTAACAGTGATGAAAACAACATCAATCACTGAGAAATGACTTCAGTGCCAGCTTTTGGTACTTGACATTATTTAATCTTTGCTGATAAAACCATATTTAAGCTTTGGGCCAACAGCCCCGTTCCAGCTTCCTTTGACTCTGACTCATAAAGCCCACATGGGGATTAAGATAAAGGTTAAAAAATGAAAGTCACTCCTCTGCCCTTCTTCTCTCTGTCTGGCATTTCTCCATATAAGACAGCAGGAATGACATCCCAGCCCTGACCCACACCCCCTGCCTCCCCCCCAACCCCCCTCCACCATTGGCCTCCTCCTATTGGCCGGCTCTGCTGACACTCGGCCGTGCAGCTCCTCCCTCTCCTCAGCCCAAAGCATAGAGAGACATCCATGCATGACTGTGCCGCTCACTGCTCTCCTCCCACCCGCTCCGTCTCTCTCCCGTTCTCACACCCCTCCTCCCGTCTCTCGCTCCCCTCCCTCTCTCAGTGCTGGGAAAGAAGCAGCAATCGAACCCTGCCCTTTTCTGTTAGCAAACAGAGCAGAAAACAAGAGGAAAAAATAAAGAGGCAGAGGGTCGGCTGACGACTGGCCTGACGGGAGACGAGCAGCAGTAGGGACTTCTTTTTTCTAAGTTTGGATTAGAGACTGGTGGGATCTCGTCTCTCCCCGCCCGCTGGAATACCGCTGCAGGGCTGGGAGTCTTATCCCAGTCCGGCTCCTGCTCCGCCAGCTCCACTCTAGGATGCTGTAAAGGATGGTCCACCAGGAAAACTGCTCCTACCAGGTAGTCCTCAGAGCAGGACATTCCTCTCTGATCTCATCATGTCTTTGGAAATATGGCAGAGAAAGCCGACGCTGCTTTTCTTGTTATTTATGTTGCTTTAGTGTTTTTTAACTTGGCGTTTCACAAAGCCTTGAACGTCGTTTTGAAACTAGGACATTGTTGCACATGTTCCTCTGCAGAGGTTGTGTGGGAGTATTTCTGTGCCTTCTGTGGTTACGTGATTGTGTTGTGAATCTGATGGGCGCCTGGTTGCTAAGAGAGCTCTTGACTCATGGGAATAATGTCCTACCTCCCATTCACGTCCTCCTCCACCCAGCCTCATCAGTCCACGTCAGGGACTGCACGTTTTGTCATGAAGGTGTTGTATTTTTTTATATTTTATTTTGTTTGCAGATGCACATACTTCAGAAAGTGGTGCGTGCAACGCAGCGGTGAATAAATTCGTAAATGTGAACGTTGGCTTGGAGGGAGAGATGTGTGTGGTTCTGACATGTGACGGCAGTGTCCCACTTTATCTAATGCAGAATTGGGAGGAATGAAGGAGTCGTGATAAAAGGAGAGCAGAACTTCACAGCTGTGCTTTTTCCTTAACTACTTCTGCCAGGGGAGAAAAAAATCTGCAATGCAGTGGAGATGGGGAGCGAGAACAAGCAGAGAGGTAGATGAAAGGAAGGAGAAAAAAGCCGAATAGGCCGGGAAAGCAGTGGGGAAGGAAGATGGAGTTCCTTTGGTGGAGGGAAGCAAGTCTGGAGAGTCTCTGAAATACCAGAAGCATTTCAACTACCCCCAGCATGACACGCAGAAAATCCAAAATTATGAAGGCCGGCTGAGATGTGCGAGCACTTTATTTTATTCTTGAGATTAGGATAACCCCACCCTCCAGCAGACATCTTTTATCAAAACATTATTACCAGTCTCACTGCATCGTCCTCACATTTATATTTGCTTGTCAGCCGGGGGAATGTCTTTAACTGCAAAAGGATTTCCTGCTCTATTCTTCAGCACATAAAGGCTGGAAAGCGTGACAAAAATGGATGGATGGAAGGAGAGAACAGCAGAGAAAAGGAATGACAAACAGACAGAGAAGATGGCCGATGGAGGACAGAGATTAAACATTTACAGGAAATGTTTTGAGAAGACCTGATTAAGCAAAGTCAAAGAAATGAAAAGGCACTTTGGTGCTGATGATAGCTGAAAAATAGTTTATTCTAAAGGGGAAAAATGCATGAAGATGTTTAAAAAGTTGATATTCATGAAGCTCCAGCATTAAGATGTAACATAACTTTAATATAAATGATGTATGGGAGCAAAAAGAGAGAGAATGAGAGCGCCGAGCCGAACAGAATTCAGGCTCTGATAAGAGCAACTCTCTGGAGGCCCCTCAATTAGACCGGTATCCTGGCAACCAGCTGGCAGACAGCGCCCCTTACATATATATAACACACACCCACAGAGGGATGGGAAGATTCAAAGGGCAATAAGAGGATGGAAAAGAGGAAATTAGTTTAATGAAAAAATGAAATGGTCAAGGAGAAATTAGATGAAGTGGGAAAGGAAAAGGGGTCGAGGACAGGGTTGTTCCTGTCTCTCTGCATGTTTCCAGGGCAGCTCATGTCTCTGTTTTGGTTATCAGCTTTGGTTTTTACCCTTTCAATAAGACATGGTACTTGGAAGTCCAGCTCATATAATATGTTGCACCCTTTGTCAGACAGCATTAGTCAGTTAACTAGCAGGCCGGAGAACCAGTAAACCGGCCATTTGACCAGTAGTCACTTAAAATCTTCTATTGATTTGTGCCCTGTTAGCGTTGTAACTCAACAGATCCCATCTGAAAAAGAAAAAAAAAACAAGAGAACAAAAACAGCAACATATTCTTCACCTTGATGCTTCGCTTCGCCTTATTAAGCGTTACAGTGAGCCAAAGCACGCTGACTTCACCGGGGTGTTTTTGCTGGGTCTCAATACGCCAAACTTGTTTTTCAGATTCTCCTGTTAATCGATAAATCTGACAGAGGCCCGTCGCTGTCAGCAGCAGCAGCCCAGCAGGGTGAGGGGTGATGGGGAGATTTATCAGCTTGGCCAGTGTGTCATCCTGGGCCGGAACAGCACTGTCAGCCTGCCAAGGCCTCTGGGACGGCCGACTGACTGAACACTGCATCCTGACACACACACACACACACACACACACCTCCTCCCTGTGTTTGTGCGTGAGGATTTCTGTGTATTTATGTTATGTTTATGTGTCAACAAGCTCATGCAGTTTGATGGAGAGGATCAGTGTAACTCTATATGAGGTGTGGTCAGATGAATTATAAATTAGGAGCGGCAGCAGATGCAGTGTATCCCAGTTATGGATCATGTCCTAATCACAGAATCAATAAGCCTGAACAGTCAAGCATGGAATTACTGAGATAGTGAGTTTGTTTTGTTTACCCGTCAGCAAAATCAGCTTGTAGCGTCCATTAACACCCCGAGTTCAGACATCTTCAGATTCCGGGTTTTATAGTTGTATGATCAGCTAGTTGAGTGTCTTATTTTTGTCTTTTGTGTTTGGCCGATCACTTTCATCAGTAGACTGTCAGAACTGAGACATCAGAGCAAAGCAAACACATCATTTACAGGAGCTCCTGTAAAACATAATGAGGGAAAATGTTTTGTTTAGTTTAGTTTAGTTTATTGAAGGATCCCCATTAGTTAGAGCCATGCTGCAGCTATTCTTCCTGAGGTCCCTAAACTATGTACATTACAAAAAGGGAAGAAACAAATGAAGAGTTCTTTTTCAAAATGCTATGAAGCCATTTGAACAGTTTTTGGGAAAATGCCATTTTGTACCCAGACCCACCATTGTATGAGGAACTGTATTTTGCACTACAGTTAAACCAATGAAATATAGGGATTTGGCATGAAATGTTGATACAGCAGTGACTAGGTTCACTACACAGCAAAATGGCATTACAAACTTTAAAAATTTGGCTTTCATATTGTTTTGGAAAAAAACTCTACAAATATAACAATTAAACTAGAAAAATAAAATAAGAGAACTTATGATACTCTATTTTTACTTTACTATTTTAAAGTATAAATACTTTTGGTATTTGATATGTTTTATTTGTTTCAACCTGAAGATATTAACACAACTAAGTAGTGTAAAGAGAGAAAAGAAACAAAACAAAACCAAAAAACAAGACTAAGTCCAAAAAGGAGCAGGATGAAGGAAGAACTTATATATTCCTGCCCCCCCCCCACCACCACCACCACCTAATCATAACTTTTACCAGGGTAACTACTAACCTCTGACACATTACAGCTCAATACTAATCTTTCCCCGAAGATCTTTCCACTGATTGCGTTACACAGGGATTGATGTTCTTGTGGTCACACCTTTGCTGAGCAGCAGCAGGACAGAAACAAACTCTTTTCCAGAATCGCACAACTTGCCAGAGCCGACTCAGACACAGTCCGCTGTGTGAGTTAGCGCGCGGCCCAATGGGCCACCCTGTGCTCCTTTCACAGCCCAATTTGTTTGGAACACAGAGCATCGCCATGGAAAAATTCTCATCGGGTTGCTATGGTAGCAGCCCTCGTTCTTTTTCTCGCCTTTCCAAAATAGGATCAAGATGTGCGCGCCTCTCCGCTGTTTCTTTTATATGTGCCATTCCATGTAATCTGGCAGTGTGTCGCACAAGCACGCAGGCAGATGGCGGATGTATGCAGGCATGTAAACAAATGCGCTGCAGGGGTAATAAATGGTGCATTTTTTCCCGCATGCATGCTCGCTTTAAGAGAGAGTCATGTTTACATGACTAAAAGCAAGCTTTTATCTGCAAACAGCCTTTAGAGGAACTAAAATATCCTCACTCTCAAGGTCTGAAATGCAGACTGGTCCTCACACAGATAGCTGTACGATTACAAAAACACTCAAAGCAGCGTTGGCCTTGGATCCCACGCTTACAGGAGGTGCCAGGAACCCTCTCCCACAGTCACCCTCTGTTCATTTGGAACAATAAGCTGCTCTGTGTGTGTGTGTGTGTCTGTGTCTGTGTGTGTGTGTCTGTGTGTGTGTGTCTGTGTGTGTGTGTCTGTGTGTGTGTGTGTCTGTGTGCCATTTTCATACTTGCACTCTCAGCTGACCAAGTCAGACCATCATCAACACCCTGAAAGTTAACCTGTTTGTGTGTCTAATGTGTGCGGCTGAAAGCACTGCTTCTGTCCTCTCCCTTTTAAAGGAGAATTTCGCTTTTTTTTAACCTGGGGTCTTTCCTCTCAGACATGTGAGTGATGGAGAAAGGAATTTTCAAGATCGGTCCAGTATTTAGCCGGGCAGGCAGCTAGGAGTGCAGCTAATGATAAGTATCGGGCAACTGCTACCGTGTAAGTTCGCCCTAAAAGCTTTCTTTTTTTCCACACTGAAGTGCTCTGATAGTCTCAACGAGTGTCCAACAATGTACTAGAGAGGAGAAATGAACGAATGTATCTGTATTAGCTGGTGATTGCTATGTTTTGGTGTCGGGTAGTGGAATCTCCCACCGTTGTTTTGACCCGAGTTCTGGATAATCCTCCTTTAACTATGATTCCGGCAGTGTTTGTGTGTGCTGTGTTTGTAGACCCCCCTGTGCACATAGTGAGTAGGTTAACTCCTTCCTCCAAACCTCCTTTAAACCAGGGGTGACTTCATCTTCCCCATGAAGTCAGCCTCAGTAATGAAGCAGCGAGGATGACTCTGCCCCACCCATGCTCACACACAGCTAACAGCGTTTTTATTGGCCTGATAGTGTGCTGGTGTGGGTGTGGGTGTTTCTGTTTTGTCTACAGCAACAGTCCAGTGTGAGTAGATTCAGGGGACAGCCACACAATTCACAGTACTCTACCCATAATCCTCTGGGATCAACACTGAATCACATCCACTTCCTATTTTTTCACTTAAGTGTCTGGGCATATGCTTAAAAGCTTTTTGATGTTATCAAGCAAATGCATTGTTACCCAGCTGAATCTTTGATTCCCTGTTTTTTCTCCTGTTATTCTCATCTCGCTCCCTCTGCCTCTGAGCAGGGAAACAGATGAGCTTGACTCA
The DNA here is from genome assembly GCA_036024015.1 of Craterocephalus amniculus. Taxonomy (NCBI): domain Eukaryota; kingdom Metazoa; phylum Chordata; class Actinopteri; order Atheriniformes; family Atherinidae; genus Craterocephalus; species Craterocephalus amniculus. The sequence continues at coordinate 13,062 of JAVQJG010165085.1, forward strand.
TGTTCATCAGTATCACCCGCCGCTCTCTTCCATCTCATCTCTCTTTTCATCCCTCTTTTACCCCCTTGTCCTTGGCTGGCTGCTTCGCTTCTTATCTGAAATCTTGCTGTGGTGTTCCTGACTGTTTAGTGTGATTCATCATCTGAGTCTATCCTCAGGTGGGGGGTTTAAATCCTTCAAGAAAAAACGGAGAAAAAGACAGCAACTTTTTACAAGCTTTGCTTTGATTAAGGTCAGACTGAAGCTTCTATCATGTTATAAAAATTTAGGTAAAATGATTGTGGGGTTTTTTTATTGATAAGAGTTTTAACTCTGGGCATGATGATAGATTATAACTCTCAGGGTATTTTTACCAAGGTGTCAGGATTTTCTTGCACATTTTTATTAAAATGGTCATTTTAATAAAAAAAAAAGAAAAGCAGATGCTATACAAATGATTTTCAACAGTACTTGCCTTACAAATGACCTTCTGTCGATATGAAAACGCACAGACGAGCAGTGCATGCAACATTTTTTGAATGACTTACAGGTGATCTCTTCACACCTTTCAGTCTTTCGTAATGTTCAAAGTAGTCGTATAGCAGCCAAGTCAAATGCAACAAGAATACTTCATTAGCTATAGGAGGGATATCCAAAGTTTTACAACTTTTACCCAAACTTTATCAATACCAACGCAATACTTTGTAAATATGTTACAATGAAAAATCTCAAAATAATAAAATAAATCCTTTTTTTTTTTACAAAATAAACCAAATTTCTCAGACACATCAGCTTCGTGATTTTTTTTAAACTATTAAACAGGAAATTGTCTACAACTGATACAAAAATAACATTAATTGTGGGGTTCTTTTCTAATATTTAATCTGCATAAATCATAAAATGATTAAACTATATGTTAACATTGTTTTCAGTACATATGAATTATGAGTTTGTTTTTAATAATCTTGGTAATGATTTCCAATTTCTTGTCCATCCTGTCATTTTTCTGTGTAACCAGTGGATGGTGTATGAACACTCCTAGAAGTGTGAATCTATCTGCAGCCGTATGTGGTTATAATTTTCTGTCTGGGCAGCTATGACAAATCTATGAGTCACGGGTCGATAACGTCTCGCAAAGATGAGATCATTACACACCATGGAGAGCTCAGATTGAAAATTTAAGTTACTGATACAAAGCACAAGCAATCTCTGTGTACGTGAGTGAGCGAATGGCAGTGTGTGTGTGTGTTAATGTGCCAGACTAACGGTCCTTTGTGCTCTGTCAGGGTTTGTTTAGCTGGCCTGGGCTGTGGGCTTTGGTGTCCAGACACGGCGCTATTTTTACCTTAGCAGGAAGGGAGAACACTGCCACCTCTCACATATGCACACAGACACTTTCTCATCATTCTGCCCCAAATATGGAGGCTAATTTGCTCTATGGCAAACACACTCAGACCTGGGTGGAAGAATAGGTACAGCCTCAGACACAGAAGCAATCTAAACACTTGCGGTTGTGTTGTCATAAACACACACACACACAGTAGTTATCTGTAGGTGTCTCTTTTCAACCGGTGGTGAGCAGCTGCTGTCCTCATGTCAGGGCGTGAAACCGGAAAAAACCACACCAGTGTTAGTTTCTCCCTCTCTCTCCTCTCTTGCTCTCCCCGGACTGTGAGAGGCCACCCTGGCCAGAGGGCGGAAGGTAGGGAGGGTCCAGCGGTCTTGCCTCTAACGACTGCGCTTTCTCAGTCCTAAGAGGCAAGGCGAAGGCGAAGGCGAAGGCAGAGCCCGCGGGAGACAGTGTGCGAGTGGAGTAGTCAGAAAGTGCAGAGAAAAGAGAGTGTCACAGCATGTTAGAGAAAGAGGAGGAGAAGGCAGCAGTAGAGGAGTAAAGTTTGTACTTTGATGTCAGAAGATGGCAGTTGTGTGAGATTATGATGCACACTGACTGGGCTAAACCTCAGGAGTCGGGCTGGACTAACCTCACAAGTGACTGGGGAGCAGAGAGGAGAAGACAGGAGAAAGAGGGAGGGGATGAGGGAGACACTGGATCAAATGGAGGGATGTGGCGGAGTAGATGATGTCATCAGACAAGCGTCCAGTCTCTACCTCAGTGATGACTACAAAGAGGTAAAGGACAACATGCTTTTCTGTTTTATTTTATCATCTTAAATCAAGTGGACTTAAAACTTCAGCTCGTCCAACAGTTGATGTGAACATAATCACAGGCTTCAACTAAAATGTTGAAGTCTAATCCCACTCACCTGTCCAGTATAGACTTACAAAAAGCAGCAGAGGCCTGTAGCAAGGGATAACTGCACTATTATGTTTGGCTTTGTATTGGTCATGCTGTGTCTGAATAATCCCATGTGGGATGAGTCCTGGAGTCTCAGATATGAAAATAAAATATTTATTTCATTCATCCATCCATTCATTCATTCATTTTGAAAAACATGAAGAAAGTCATGAGTCATATGCCGGATGATTTCTTGGACAGAGGCACCTCAGGAAGAGAAGGCCTTTCAGCTTAGCTATAGTCCAGTATTCACACTTTCACATTTAACGTGTTTGGGGATTTTACTTTTTTTTTACAGGTTTCCCAAACAAAATATTACTTATTAATTAATTAGGTTTAATAGAGAACACTGTGCTTTGGCTTTCATCACGTTACAGTCTTTATGCTAAACTGTGTTCTTAAGCAGACATGAAACTTTCTTTATAGTGCCTTCGCAAAGCAGAAAAAATGTCAATGTGATGCAGCACAAAGGTTGAGGGGCTTAAGTCTGGACATTAAAGGCCGCACATATTTGGAGCCGTGTTATGACATAACACTCAGGCTTTACTCTTAAATCTGCTTCATTCTCTGGGAGAAAAACACTAAATCTCTTCACACAAATAGGCAAACCTTCTCACAGAGACAAAGCTCACATGTGACTCATACAGCCATTGTCCTGCCCAGTCCTAGTTCATGCTTCTCATCACCCCCCCACCACCTTCTTTTTTCTCTTATTTACCCCATAACCCTCCCCCACTACTTTTTTTTTACCACCACATACACATCCATTATGCCCTTTTTGCCTCTTGCTGAGCTGTTCTGTTCTGAGCTGAGTGACAGGAGCAGTCTTGTGCTGACCTGCAGCTGAACTGTGAGAGGGGCCAAAGGTCAGGTCCCTTATCTGGGATGGAATGCTGCAGTGCTTAGAAAGACAGGTCTCAGATAGCAAAGAGAGATAGCCAAAACAGAGAGGCGCTCACACAGAAACATGCACCCATATTTAGCCTCCACTCACGGTGAGTGTACTTTAGGTGTATACTTTTATGAATATTTGGGTGTTTACAGACTGGAAGTACAGAACGTAAGTCAACTTCGCAGACTTTAAAGGAGCTATACGTGATTTTATTTGAATCTTTCTTGGAAAAATGCTTTCTGCACGGTATATTATGTGGTAAAAGCGGTAAGTCCATAAAAAAAGTGACTCATTGATCGTGCACCCTGCTGATGGGGTTAACTTCTGTAACTTCCAGATTCCGATCAGCCAGTGAAAGCGTTCCCCAGGAAGTTACGGAAATTAAGCCCACTGGCTGAGAAAGAGAGCGTCACGCCAAAGTTAAAAAATAGCCGCTTTCGCTAACTTAAATGACCTGATTCAATATCAGGTATAGCTTCTTTAACCAAAGCTGAACCCATCTGCTGCTGGCTGCATCTTCATAATTGGGCTCAAATGGCTACGATGGTTGCACCAATGGTTTTACTCTCAGCATGACAGGAATATGAGCATTTCCCAAAAACAGCCGACTACTCCTCCATAGAAACTGATTGGAACTTTGAACAATATTAACATCTGCGTGAGCCATAACGCAGCGCCACACATTCATAAAACACAAAGCGAAGAGTCAGGGAGCCTCTGGCTGTTTGTAAAGCTGAGATCTCAGCAGCGGCTCACTGTCAGTCCTGGAATAAATACATGAAAGTGAGGCCATCTCTGTTTGGATTCTCTACACCCCACACAGTCTGCCAAATCACAGCAACACACACATGCACAAGCACTTACCAGCAGTAGCTTTAATAGAAAGAAGATTTGTCTGAGCTTCAAACACACTTAGTCGTATCCAAATTCAATATAACATCATGGTTCATTTACATAGAGTAATTGTGTATGTGTGTGTACTTGTGTGCTAACAGTGGGTTCTTGTCTCGAGTCCGGGAGTAAGGTCTCAGGCGGTGAAAAGGATCCATTGTGCTGAAAAGGGGAGACTACTTTGTGAGGAATGTGGAGAGAAAAAATACAGGAAAAGTGATTTAGAAATATTAAGAAGTAAGAGAATAGACATGGTAAGAAAGGCTGAAATGAGATGAGAGAAATGTGTAGGCATGCAGTATGCGCGCACACACGCTCACACACGTCTCAGATCTTAACCACTAAACAGTTTTTGGCCGGTAGAGCCGGCAATTTGGTGGGAGGCAGAAGGAGGAATTATCTGTTTGCACAGATAATTCAATTCATCCCCCATTTCCAATAAAGATCTTGATGGAAGATATGGGGGCTCAAAACAAGCACCCTGTCGTACATTGCCAGGGCTAAATCACCCTCTTGGCCCACGGATGAATGTCCTAGTGCGGAGCGGAGGAGAAAATGTGCCTGTCAATGAGGGTTTCTCAGCAGAGGAAATTGCTTCATGAATTTGAGGAAAAACACAAATTAGCCCAATTGTGCTCCACCCAATCTAATTTGGACAGCTCTGGTGCTTGAGGCCAGCAACCGAAGGAGGTCGTTAAAGCTGTCACTCATCCCTGCTTGCTCCCACCATGCACCTTTAAATGTAAATGTAACAGATAAAGCAAGTTCAAGTTGTGGCATAATAATGCTGATTCGCTTATTATTTTAAACAGCCTTATCTATTATAAATGTTTGAGAAGAGGAAGAGCATTCAAAGCCAAGAGATACAGAACTAATCTCATCTAAAGAGCAAAAAAACATGACGTAAAAAGAGGTAATTAGTAGAATAAGTGAAGGCAAAGCACAGGAGTAAACATTGGTGTTTACATTGGTGGAAATTGCTGATCAAGAACATAGATCTTTAAAAGTCTGCTCAAGTTTCTTGTTGTATCTCCTCAGGTCTTTAAAACTATCAGTTCTGATGCAAGATAGTAAGCAAACCACATTTAAGATGACTGCAATCTCATAATGTTCCATAAAATTTTCCATAAAGGTTTTACATGAATCACTTACGTGAATAAAATATTGTACTGCAGCATTCATTTAACCTGTGACGGTGAACTCTGACTGTGCCTGCTCTGATCTCTAAAATGTGATGATTTACTCATATTATTTGTTATATGTGTCTGAAAAGTGAATATTTGGATCTTATGAAGGAATATAGAACAAGTAGTTGATTTTTACTGGTTACCAATGGAAGCTTATTTAGCTTATTTCACGCATTATTTTCTATTCTTGCACATTTTTGGCCTGGTAAGTTATGACACCCTTCCTCTTCCTCTCTGACATTTCAAAATGGGTCATTCAGCCATGACCTCTGGGATGTATTTTATTGAAACTGGTCACATTTTCAGATTTTTTACGCATTCTAGATTTATGGACAAAACCATGTTTTGTAAAGTCACTTTGACATTTAACTTGTGATAACTGATCAATTAATATATTAAATTTTACCATCTTCAGTGACAAATTGGAGGCTACTCTAGCAAGGGTTCCCTGTAATATTCACAAAAAGAAAATGGATAGAGGAATGAGCAGCTTCTGGGGATGGCTTCTTCTGCAGAATGAAAGGTTCAGAATGAAAACAGCATTTTCTAATTTGTCGTTTGTTGTTTCATTATAAGAAAAGTGCCAGTTTTGGTTAGAATGTGGGTTAATGCGATGGGAATGCAGACGGGTCTCATGACCAGATCAAAGTGCGCCTTGAGCTTCATCTCTACTGTTCCATAAATACCTTACAGACACGTCAAGGACAGTTTTTTGTTTCTTGTTGTTTTTTAAATTTAATTCATGGCTAAAACCAGAGTTTTGCTTGATTCAACCAACACTCCTAAATTTAAAACTGTCCAGAACATCCTCTCTGTAGAAATGTTTGTCTCACTTTACCTTGTACATTTTGCATTATTTATGAACTTATAAAGTATACTTACATAAAAAGAGAAGGGCGTTTTTGATAATTGAGCTGTTTTACAACTATCGAATGTCAGAATCGTACCCTGGAGAAGAGTTCAAGAAAGTTATGATCCAAAGTTGAAAACATGTCAATGATTGTCTCCAAGTTAAATAAAAGTTGGTTCTTTGTGCTGTTAGAAGTCACTGAGGTGCTTCTGATGCCTTTTGCAAAAACCAGCCTTCAGTCGTGTCTTTTCTCAGTCCTCACCATATGAGGACAGCAGACCGTCAGGAATGCTCAGTGAGCCTGAAGCTTCTGGTTTTCAGCTTCGCAGCAGAGTAACTTGACTGACACCTTCGCTCTAGTCAGCGTGAGTGATGTGGGCGCACAGAAATGTGTTTGACCTGAACTGCACCACACAGACTGCTGTTGTTCTTCTGAGGCAGCGAATTGAAACTTTCAAGTGTGTTTATTTTGATTAGCCAGGCAATCTTTCACACGGATACACAAATGAGCCATGCAAGCCGGGTCCACTGGTTGACATACCGCTGTTTTTCCGCAGTGCCAAGAGCGTCTCTCAGGCTCTTGTGTGGAGTGGGATTATGTTTGTTTGTCCTTCGTATAGACGCTCTCACCAACGCCTCCGTATAATTGTCAAAAGAGATAAACTGTAAGAGAAGAGTGGATAGGAGAAAAGGAGCGACAGAGCGGTGAAGGTGTGATGACTGATTTGAGGAGTCATTGTTGGAGAAGACTGATGCTGATGGGTGGAAGTGGAGATTGGGCATGATGAGGAGGGAGACAAAAAGAAAAAAAAGAACGAGAATGTAAGAACAGTGACTATAAATGTTAGAAATATGTTGAGAAGTAATTGTCATAGAATAGTACACGCTTAGATATTAATGCCAAAGCAAGCAGTCCGAGCCCTCCATCAGGGTAACCATCCATCAGGATCTCCCATGTGAACTGCACACCGTCTGGTACTTGTCAGCAGGAGTGGCACAGCTTACCAAGCGTTGGATATTACACAGTGTTGTTATTGTAAATGACGAGCGCTCGCTCCCCTTCCCTGGATCAGGAATTTTAGGTGACGACTGCACCTTATTGGGGAAAAGCTCTCTCTTATAAGCTGCAATTCAAACAAACTATTACAAATTGTCACAACAAGGTGAGAAGTCCTGAACTTCTGACTGAGAGACAGAAAGGAGACCAGCAGGTTTTAAATGTAATTCTTCCTTGATAAATTCAGAGAGAGGTTCTTGAAGATTGATTGTGGAATCCGTCTTGAACTTGTATCAGTTTTATTTCACAGAATTTTACTCCATATAGTCTATCATAATTACTTTGAGTTTCTTGTGAGTGTTCAGCCGTGACCCTCAGAGGTGGGAGATGGGACCGCTTTGTGTGTCTGAACTGCCGGCAAAGCTGAAGAGTGTCCTGAGTCGAACATTGAGGTCTGGGAAGAAGCCAGGAGAGGTGGCTTTTGGGATCTCTGCATTTTAGATCTGCCATGAAATTTGTAACAGTTCTTCATTCGGTCTGTCATATGTAATCCCACTCAGGTAGGAATCTTCCATGTAAAATGCTCATCCGTTGTTCTGTGAGGCAACACCACCACCTGCTGGTGAAATTGGGTTATGTCAGGTTTCACAATCCACCCACTCTCCAAATGCAAACAAGGCTTCTGCTTTTAATATGCTGTTAGAGATGATTTGTTCTGGGGGGGCTCAGGATCACAGTGCTTTGTATTTGTGAGTGCAGCTTGTCCTAACACGTCATCCCTACATACTTAACATTTACCCGTCCTCATTTTGTAATTGCAAAAATCCAGAGGTTGCATTTAAAGATCCAAATCTTGTCTCCTGTTGCAGGCCCAGAAGAATGAGAGGGAGTCTATCAGGCAGAAGCTGGCCCTGGGCAGTTTCTTCGATGATGGCCCGGGCATATACACAAGCTGCAGCAAGAGTGGCAAACCCAGCCTGTCCTCCCGGTGAGATGTCTGACCTTTGGAGTTGTCATTTACTGCAATAAACATGTGACATTTAGCTTTTCAAGTTTTTTTTTTTTGCGGTCTGATAGTTGTCTGAATAAGGATGTTCTGAAAGGGGATCCTAGACAAAGTCATAAGCAGCACATATGTCATAAGAGCATGAGTCCTGGCTGTATTGTAAGGTTGATTAGTAAATAAGAAAAAGTTAACCCCTGAAACCTCAGATTTACTGTCAGACATGCTTCTGTGTGTGATGAACGAAGGGGAAAGAGAATGACAGGAAGTATAGAGAGCAGTATGAATGAGCCAGATATAATCAGACCTAGTCACTCTCACTTCCTAAAAGACACTTATACACACACACACACTCATAAGATGCTACCATCTCTGACTCTGGGCATTACTGGAAGTGGATGTTCAGTCCCTCCAGTGCCCTTTTATTCCTGTGATATGAGTCACGTGGATTCTTCAGTACTGTACTTCTTATGATCTATTATGAATATGGGGAAATGGATGGGAGTTCTAATAAAATATGACACACTGGTCTGCTGTTTGGATCTTTTCCAAATACTTTATATTTGAACCAGAAAACAATCGAAGGGTGAGTACACCCCCCTGCTTTCCATGTAACTCCACCCACTGCCAAACTTTTAAGAAAATTTCACATGGCAGGAGGTGGAGATGTCATTAGGTGGTGGAGTAAGCAAGCAGAAACTTTTGATTGACAGTCAGCAGCTCAGCCGAGAGATATGGAAAGAGTTGGGGTGTAACAGAACCTGCACCCCAGCGCTGTGTTTAAGGCCTCAGCTGGACACCACAGTAGTGGCAGAACAAGGTGGTCCTGACCTGAACCGGACCACTGCAACCAGCCCACCAGTGTTTGCATACGAATCCCGCAGGTTCACTGGGTCTGCAGTCCTTCTGCAGACAGAGCAGATTTTATAGCCGATTGTGTCTCTGGTGGACACACTACATCTAACATATTTTCTTACAATAAATCTGTGAGAAAAGTTTCCACTGACCCTTATATAAGTCTGGCTCCACTCTGTTTCATACTGTAAAAGCCGTTTATCATGTTTTGCTTGTCCCAGAAAGTTAACTGGACACTTTCATGGCTTTTACGATCTGTTTAGTTTGAGTTATAGAGAGTGTTTTTGATGTTGCCTCCTTTGAAACAACAATCGACCTCTCAGGTTCTATTTTAAGTGGCCCTGAATGGATCTTTGCAGTGTAATCAATCAGCTCTGTTTGTAATTACTGCTCTGAATAAGCAGATTATTGATCGACTGTTGCTTGGATCTACACCCCAGTGATATTCTATTTTCTACCGCAACACAAACACGCCCCTCCTGGGTTCAGGCAGATTGCATCAGACCTACTGGAGGCCTCCTGGATCAATCCACAGTGGAGACTAAAGGAAAAATGATTAAAAACACAAGTCCTCTTTAATTTTATCCCTAGCTTGCAATTTTCTCTGCAAATGGAGGCAGCGTGTCTTTTTCTCTTTCTCTTAAACACCATGTGGCACCTTGTGTCCATACACAGTGCTCTAAATGCACCACTTGGCAAATTTTGTTAACTGGGCTGGCTCTTATCAGCCATTATGCTTATATGGCCTTTTGGGGTTTTTCTCTTTCTCTGCAGGCTGCAGAGCGGCATGAACCTGCAGATCTGTTTTGTCAATGATAGCGGCAGCGACAAGGATAGCGATGCAGACGACAGCAAGACAGAGACCAGTCTGGACACGCCTCTGTCACCCATGGTATGCTCTGATGACCCTGTGATCACTGATAGAGAAAGAAAGAGCTGTTATGCAGAATTTAAGAGCTAATGGATGAAAAGATCTGATGGTGTAAAAGCCAAAGTCATAACAACAATAAAAAGCAGAGAAATAAGCAAGATAATGATTATGAATCAAAGATAAGTGGCACATTAGTTGCTATATGAATGTTTGATTACATTATCTTGCTTGTGGGCCACTTTAGATGAGAGGTAAGTTAGTGTATGTTTGCTTAGGCCATGAATAAATGCTGCATGAAACACACACATATTGTCTTCTCCCTGATTTTCTGTTCAACTTTTTTCCTCTTCCTCATTTCACCCTCTCCAGTCCAAGCAGAGTTCCTCCTACTCGGACAGGGACACCACAGAAGATGACTCAGAGTCTCTGGAAGACATGGATTTTTTGAGTCGACAGAAGAAACTGCAGGCGGAGGCGAAACTGGCCCTGGCTATGGCCAAGCCCATGGCCAAGATGCAGGTGGAGGTTGAGAAACAGAATCGCAAAAAGTCTCCAGTGGCCGACCTGGTCAGTATCAGAAACCAGTCTCAGTTTTAACCATTACAGAATGAAAGAGAAAGAACCCCCTCATTGTAACCGAATGTATCACATTGTCTCACCGGCGGGGCAGCACATTGCATTTTTCAATCATGGCCTGCATTGTTACCCACATGGTGGGAAGAATATTCATCAGCCCACCACATTTCTCCAATTCCCTCCTCTCTCAGCCCTGCTTAGAGAGAGAAATGTGACGACATCCTAGCCTATCATTAATTCATCCGTTTGTATCTACCCCGCTGGCTCCTCAGGAGCGCACACACACACACCGAGAGAGACACCCACACATCTGCAGTGTGACACCAGCGCACAATACATTTCCAGCTGGACTTAAAAGCAGAACAGTTTTACTTATTCACAGCAGAGAAGGGCAGCTCGGCCAGGTCCATCTATAATTCATACGCCGGAAAGCATTGACTTGGGTGTTTAGGGATGTAGCAGTGCTCAGCAGTCAGAAGACATCACTGTCACATCCGGACTGAACACACGGTGAATGTTAAGATGTATTAAGGCTACAGCTGCCTGCTACATCCACAACACCAAAGATCTCTTAAACTGCGGATATGACATATGCTGAACACTTCCATGGATCAGTGATTCCCAAATAGAGCTGCTGGTAGAGCAGATTTCTGCTTTTTCTAAGCCAGTCATGCCTAAAATTACAGATAAATTATTAACTGAAGACATACATTTTGTTTAAACAATAAAGTAATGGGTAAATAGCTTCATAATACCAAAAAATAGTGCAGGGACACTTGAGATAATTAGCTGTAACTCGTACAATGGCGGTGTCAGTGAAGGGTCACTTGAGCTGATTTGGTAAATGAGTGGGAGGTTACCTCAGACAAAGTGAGCTAAGGGGCCCACTCCCCCCCTGATGTCAACCAGTTCATGTCCAAGAAACATTTGTCATGTTTGCTCCTCAAAGGGGAACAAAAGGAGTTTGCCCTCAGCAGCATGCACACGCCCAGCCGTCTGCCTGTATGCAGGACGGATTTTCCTACACATGCAGACGTAATCTTCGAAAGAAAGTGAGAGACTCTGTTAGAGAAGAAAATTGTAAAGAATCAGATTCTTTAGAAAAGTCTAAATTCTTTCCCCGCTGCTTCATTCAGAGACGCATTTAGTTCCCTAAACTGATGCAGTCATAGTTGGAAATTAACATCAGTTAATGAGTTCTCAAATTAGCAATTTGGTGGTAGTAGTATGAGCAGTTTACCACAGAAACTAACACTGTAGTCAGCAGTTAAATCAAGACCAATACAAGCGTCCCACTGTGTTTTTTTTGTCACTCACTCACATTTTCATTGATGTCATTCTCTATGTACTAATCTAACACTGTCTCAAAACCGAAACTGATACCCGACTGCAGTACAGTTGCATCACTACGCATTGTGAAAGTGAAAGAGTGGAGAAGAAACTGTCGCCTCCGCCGCCATTTTATTCTTCTATTTTATCTTATTAGACATATTTGTTTCTTTTATGCTGTTGTAGACTCCGGTATTTTAATTGTTTTCTTTTGTACAGCACTTTGGTCAGCTAGGGTTGGTTTTGTTTCCAAATAGACTTACGTGACACAAGCCAGAATGTACGGTGAGCAGAGCAGGTAATTCTTTGAGGTAAAGTAGGGACGCTGGGAAAAACAATGGCTGTGGGATGTAAACAGAAAGAATTTGGACTGGTTGGGTGAGTTTAGACAGCAGGTGAATCAAAAGTAAATAATTTGCCGGTGTGTTTCTGAAAAAGCACCCGTGAACCTTTGTGCCGCCGTTGCATGTGCAGCTGGGCTCTTTGTTTGACTAAAGTTATCATACATTTACACTGGACACACACACACACCAGCAGCACAAGGAATGGAGATGGTGTTGTTTAGTTGCGAAGAACATTTGTGCACAGCAGAATGAGAACAGTCCGTTTTAGGTTAAAGATGAAAAAATAAATATTTCCAGCTGCTTGCAGAGGTTCAGGTTATAAAAAGAAAATACTATACTGTAATTTTTGTTGTCATTGCCAGGAAGGATAGTACAGACCTTTAAACAAAAGAACAAGAGAAAAAAGGGTGGTGGGGCTGGGGAAATAATGAACTGACTATTACTGCTTTTAAGGGATAAATCAATGTAAAACATAAATAAATAAAGCTACTGTTGTAAAAGTGAGCAGCAATTTTTAGCAACAGCTGTTGATTCAAAATGCTTTGCTCCAACCACTTTATACTTGATAATGAGAGAAAGTTTGAGCCCAATTATAAGTTTTATCTGTGTTTCTGCAGTCTTATTGGCTGCTTAAGTTAGTTATGCACAGTTTTCATAAAATGTAAACAGTCTGGACAGACAAATACAATATTCTCACCAACTGCTGCAGCTGGAAAGATGATGCCTCATTATAGTCAAGAACATGCTGGTGTGGGTTGTAGAACAACATATACACAACGTTTGAGTTTTTCCCCGGATAGAAATGAGTTTACACTAAATATTTGTTAGAATGTGATTGTTTATGCTCGAGGTGACACCCGACAAATTTTAGAAATGGCTCCTAAACTTCTGAGTATAGTGAAAGATTCGGGATCAAGGAAAGATCTCTTGTCAATTTCTTTTTTTTAAAAGTAAGCTATTATTAAATTGTCTAATATTAAACTATTAAAACAATTAAAGAAAAATATTTTTAATATCCTTGCACCACAAACAAGATGTACTTCCAGCGGGAGGAGGACAAAAGCCAACAGAACTTATAGCTTTAGATGTAATTGTATCCTCGGAAGGTCTTGGTGGTTGGTCTCGGTGAGATATTTAAGAAAAATATATGAAATTAAGTTTGGAGAAACGATCCATCCATCATGGGTGTTGTAATGTTTGTAAAGTTTGTGAAGCTGTAATCGATAAAGGTTTTGCTGTTTTTTGCAAGTCTGGCTGGTTCTTTTATAAATCAATGAAAATTATGTTTTGAATAGATCATTTCCAGTTTTCGCTTACTGCTTTTATTTAGCCAGTTGATATTAAAGTCACCTTGGTACCTTGAAGCTCATCTAAACTCTGATCAAATGAAACACCAAACGAGGGAGAGTTATAAACTGTCATAATATTAAACTTCTTTTTTAATGACAGCATAGTGTAATGGCAGTACACTCATACTGTGTGTACAAATTAACACACCAGCTCTCTGGCATCATCATGGATTCATTTAGACCTTTGAATTTTTGAATCATTATATATCTGAAGTGTACCATATATGCATAGAGATCATTCTTCTCAATATCAGTTACTGGATTACATCATTTATATGAAAAGGCACTGCAGGCTGGAATAAAATCTAATTGGCGCTTAATGTTCCCTTGATTTCATGTTTTGTTGGAGTAACTGGATCTAGTTACAGTCCACCTTTTGTCTGTGACTGTACAATATTTTTTTTCCTTTCGATTACTGACTAAATGTAAAAGATTTCATGAAACTACCGGCCGCATCGTCACTTTGAGATGTGAGGTCAAACGATCAAGGTTGCTCCAAGCTTTAAGCTAAAAGCTCTGTGCAGGGGGGGTGAAACTTGTGCTCCGCTTACTTGTTTTTGAGAACTTAAAAACTGCTTGTTGTCAAAAAACAGTGTCCACATGGAATCCCCTAACTTTACAGTCTCCCTGCTTGGAGCGGTGAAAACCTAAACAAGACTGATATTCCTTTTTGTTTCAGAAGGGAACCAAGAAACTGAGTAACACTGACAGAAGCAAGCCATTTATAGATTACTTCAGTCTCTCCCTGATGCCATCTTCCCAATATTATTCTACTCCTAATTTGAGCCCTTGGAGGTTTTAATTATAGTCATATTACCAGATAAATTGTTGTATAAGTCATTAGAAAGTGGTCGGAAATGCCAGAGGAAACCAAGGAGATGTGAGCATCTGAGGGCAGAGAATAGTAATTTTTTAATAAAATCCACCTAGACAGTTGTCACATTTATCTTCATTATGAATGTTTTTTTAATGTATCATGCATAGATTATATAAGATAACATAACTGCCCAGGTTTTATTCATAGACAGTCTTGTAATAATTATATAGTTTGACTGAAATAGATAAAATTACAAATAAACGTAAAAAGTCCAACACATACAGAAGAACATTTCTTTGCTTTTTTTTAAGTGTAAAATCATTGGTGTCAGTCTTGAAGCAAATAAAACCTGATGTCTAACATGTTTTTTGTTTTTCCATCAGCTTCCACACTTGCCCCACATCAGTGAGTGTCTAATGAAAAGAAGTCTGAAGCCCACCGACTTGAGAGACATGACACTGGGGCAGCTCCAGGTTATAGTCAATGACCTGCACTCCCAGATAGAGAGTGAGTTGACCACACACACATACACAATGTCACTGACCTCTCATTAGTTTGCAGAAATGAGCAAGACAGCAAATGGGGAAACACATGAACATGCATACTGACCCCTTACCCTTCTCAGTGGATGTGAAAGTCCTTTAATCTAAAAGCCTTTACCAGTCAACAGCTTCCTCTGAGCATTTACTGTTATCGCTCTGTACACATCATTAAACCACTCACTAGTGGATGAATAATCTCATCTCACATTAAACGCCTCCAAAAATCCCCATGACTCCAAATTATTAGTAATTTTTTCCCCAGAAAAATCTGCTTTCTGCCTAAGTTGAAGGAACAGTGGCCGAAACATGAGAAGCAAAAGCAACCACAAGCCACCAGTGTGCGTTCTCATTCTCAGCGCTCATAGCTTTCAGTGGCTCTGAGGTCATTTTATGAGCCCATTGTGGCAGTCTTCTACCGTTTTTATATCGGTTGAAAGACTGTTGAGAGGTCCTGTGGCCATTGTGGTGTTCTTACCGTGAAATCTGAAATTGCCTCTTTAAAAACATCACATGTGTTCATCTTCATTTTTTCTATGGCTTCAGGTCTGAATGAGGAGCTTGTACAGTTGCTACTGATTCGTGATGAACTGCACATGGAGCAAGACGCCATGCTGGTCGACATAGAGGACCTCACCAGGTAACTGAAGGATTTTATGGAAGATTTATTTGTTGCATTTCTCAAATGTTATGCTGTTAAATGCTAGAGAAAAAAATCCTTCATTTAAAAGAAGAAAATGCGAAATATTTGATTTACGTTGTGGTTGTTGTCAGGGGAAATGGCCTTAACCAGAGCACCTACTCCCAAGTCTCAACTGTTTTTTTCCTCCGGCTTTCACATCTGTATCATTCAGTTTCACAATGCACAATATTAAAAACAATTATTCCACCCATTTTTCATCATCATTGGAATATCCAGAATGCAGTTATCAGATTATGTCATAGTTCCCTCTGCAGCCACAAAAGACTATAAACAAGTTTGCTCACATGTGGATGAGTTCTCCAAAAGACTTATAAACAACCATGAAGCGGAGTTCCCCCTTTAAGAAACCTTTCTGAAAGGAGTAACTAATTGACTTGGCAGGGACTACTTTCAGCCTTAGATTTAGTTTGATTTTGTGCAGGGGGATAATGTATTTGGTCAGTTAACACATTTTTCAAAGGGGCAGCAAGTCTCTGTTTCCTGAGTCTCAGATTCTCAGTTCAACGTTCATGACTTTGGACAGATTTGGACGTCATTTTTCATCAGACCACAGTTCTGTTATTTGCAGAGTTGCTGGGAGAAGTTTAACATTATTTTTCATTTGGCTCTAGCTGACACATCCTGCATGACTATAGTCCTTTTTGCCCTCAATGTGAATCTAGACATCATTTGGAAGAAGTCTATTTTCTTCGCCACAGCATCTCTCTGCTCCCATGTTGACTGTGTGCACACCGGCTGTGTGGCATACGCTGTGGTTAGAGTCATTCTGCAGCCTCATGCAATCCACAGTTTCAGCTCTGAGCCTTTAATTCTTGCATGTGGTTAAAATCAGGGGAGTTACCAGCCTAGTCCACATCTGAAGCATCTCTTAGTCATCAAATTTATCCCAGCCACAAAGCAAGTTTTCATCACTTCAACATGCAGCCAGTATGTTGTAGACAATATGCAGATTACCTGTGGTAATGATGATTTTCTTCATATCTCAACAGTTGCATGTGATTTTGTGAACCATAGTTCATTCAAAATGAAATGTTACGATTTATTGATATCATATATGGAAATGTAGGAAGATGGTGTAGTCTGTAACTGTGTGGCTGCACTGCTAAAGTAAGATGTATAAAAACACATGTAACCCCTTTGAGAAGCTGCAATAAGCGACCCCAAGTTGTTCTCATTCCCAGAGTTCAGTTTGTGAGCTCTGGGAATGATTAGACAATGTGACAATGTTAGGAAAATGTCCATCCATCCATTTTCAACCGCTGATCCGGGATCCGGTTCCAGGAGCAGTAGTCCCGTACAAGCTACAGTTTTCTCTCCCTGGCTATTTCTTTAAGCTCCCCCCAGGGGAATCCCGCGGTCTTCCCAGGCCAGCTCAGGAAAAGTCCCTCCAGGGAAGGACAATGCTAAGAAACAAGCAACAAAAAAACAACAAAAAAACAACAAAAAAAACTGATGACTTCAAAGATATCAAGACTTAAAGGGGCTTCATTAAAGAGATGTTATTGTTCTGTTGTATGAAATAAATTCTAAAGCCGAGGGACACACTTTTGTTAGGTTTCTTTTATGTGTCATATAAATCCTAGGAATATAGGGACCTGGGAATATATGAAAACTCACAGGAATACACCTGAATAAACATGCACTTGGACACTTGAGTGCCTTATTGTGTTTTCACATTAGTTTTGCTTTTTGCTTTCTGTTTTCCAGGCATGCCGAGAGCCAGCAGAAACACTTGGCCGAGAGGACCTTATCCAAATAACATGCCCATCCTCACTCCACTCTGCCTCCTTCTCCCAAGCTTCACCCTCCCTCCGAAACAAGACCCCCACCCCCACGCCATTCCACGTCAATCCCAATCCTTCCCGCTTGTCCCAAGTATTTTGCTCCTTGCTGCACCCCTGTTTCCCTCCCCTCTTTCCCGTCCTCTCCAACTTACTGACTTCAGTGGTAGCAGCAGCAGCACAGAGGAAAGCCACCCTCTTTCATCTGCTTCTCCCAGCGCTAAGGATGGAGTAGCACTTCCTGCTTCCTGGGAGAAGAGGAAACTGATTGTGTCTTGTCATGGATTCTGTCCCCAGCTTCCTGTGCAGTGATCGGCCTTGCTTTGCTATTGTTTCTTTCTAACTTTATACATTCGCCTCTAAATTGTAACTGTTCAAATGCAAAAATTGTGGGGAAAAAAATAAAACAATAGTGAAAAATTTAGTAGAAAGTCAGTCATAAGAAAAAGAAACCGCACTGTATAAAAAATAAAAAATAACAAAAAAAAACAATGGAAAACTAACTTCTTCAGACCATTTTAAGTTGGACAGTAATTTTAAAGTATTTCAAAGTTGACCCGTTTTTATTCTGCACAAATGGTAGTTTTCAACTGAGAAATGTTTATTTGAAGGTGCTAAAAGAGTGTAAAGGAAACATGCCTGCCTTGTAGTGGAGTTGTAGATTTTGGTAATACATTCACTCTAATTGCTCTTCAACATTTTGTGAATGTTGATTTTCTGACACGAGTCATTTTAAATGAATAAATGTGTTAATATTGTTTTCATCCTATTGTATTCAAATACTTTATTTGAGGGAAGAAATGTTTATGTACAGATATGTAAAATAAAGGATAAACTTTGTTTCATACATGCTGGTTTGTTGTGAAGTTTCTTGAATCTCAACAGGCGCCGCTGCATGTTACAGAGGCTGCTTCCTTTTTCTTATGAACTTTTAAAGTGAGCTCATCGCAAATGTAGTGACAGTGTAAGAAATTACACCTCGTATGACTCAGCTTCTGTTTCCGCTGTTTCGGTCTTGCTCTGTCCTCTCAAGCTTATTCGGGTCGATTTGCTACTTTAAAAGGGACTACAGATCTATTTGGACACCCCCCCAACCCCCCCTCTTGAAATTTAAGTTGTAACCAGGAATTTTTCTTTGAAAAATAACAAATGAACAGTCACTTGTGCCCATGCAGAATCACAACAGAACTAAGTTTCCACTTGAGTAGTTGGCAATGAACTGTTGTTTTAGTTTTTTTCTAATCTCAGGTAAATTGTCCCCCCAGACTTACCCCTGAGTTGAGCATATACTGTACTTAAAAAGCATTGGTAGGTTTCGCTGTATGATGGTCCCATGCTTAAAGGCCAGGAAACTCCTGTGGCCACACTCACCACTGCAGTTTCACAGAATACACACGTTTCAGAAATCTGTAAAACACAGCAAATAGAAATGACTACTCCATTGGGAGTAAGCAGGTGAAGTCATATTTTATCTTTATAAAGTTATTCCACTTTTCATTTCATGTATTTCTTAGATATTGATTAAAGAATTGACTTTAAGACATCCCAGTAGCTTAATATGATTACTTAAAATTCATCTGTTTTTGTTCAAATATTTACATTGAATTTTATATCACTGATGTAGGCTTTTATGCACAGATGGTGCCGCTCTAAATTGTTTATTCATAGCGCTTTTCACAGAAAGAATCACAAACTACTTCACAGCTACGATACAAGAGAAGGTAAAATGTAACACACTAGGAGACACGTCCACAGTTAAACACATAAACTTACCCACGTCTGCTCAAAGGAAATATCGGGAAAGAAACTTGACTCTATTTAATTTTAGAGATATAAGATAGCATATTATTAAAATAATAAAGGAAGTGGGTTATTATTAGTTCTGTGACATAAAAGACAGATTTTCTCTGCAATTAGAAATTGCCTTCCATGCCCTATTTAGGCCTGATTTTAGCATTTTTGCGTTATAATGATCATCATCAATACTGTGGTGTGAGTGTGGGGTGCTGGATGAGAGGTAGTGGCTGAATGTGTTCACCTGTGGAGGGAGTGACAGCAACAGTTGCAAAAATGGTGGTCCAATGTGTGGTCCCTAGCACTAGGGGGGGCCAGATCAGTGGTCCAGACCACTGTACTAAGTGGTGCCTGCCAACGGGAGACGTTTAAATCAGCGGTACATACATTTCATATACCAATATAAGAGGTTAAAAAAAAAAAAGAAAGAAAGACATAGATGATGATCTTATAATGATCCTATATTTTTCAAAAGATATTTGGTTAATGGATATGGAATTTGAGTCATTGGTGGGTACCATCAAAATAAATTTGTTTAAAAATACTTTTTCCCACTTTCTGAAACAATGGTGATAACCATTAATAGGAATCTTATATTTAAACAGAACTGGTATCAGAGTGGGGTTTTCTTTATAATGGACATAAAATGGAAATATTCATTCAACATTTTAATACGATAGATAGATAGATAGATAGATAGATAGATAGATAGATAGATAGATAGATAGAGAGATAAATAGGCGTGTAAGAGCACAGAAAACAGAGACAGATGAACAGATGTTATCTGACAGGTGCAGGAGGCCCAGCTTGGTGTGTGGGCAGCAGATATGACAGGGATTTTGCATTCACTGTGTGAGCTAATGCTGTGTACTTCAGTACCTGTCATGACTAAACCTTATGGTCAGATAGAAGAGTCTTGTATGGGATGTAGGAGGATTAGTCATGTCTGTGTTTGACAATGTTGCTGTAATGCGATCAGATAAAAACGAAAGAGCCTGAGCCTGAATCTTTAAGTGGAAAGGGCATGTGTAATTGAAAAGACTTCTTTTCAATGTTCCTTGTTTTCATATAAAGATTTGCCGCTTGCAAGGATGTGATGATACTTCATGTAAGGAAATTACTCATCTGGCTAAAATGAGGATATGATGAATTGATAAATACCGATGTATCATCGTCACAAAAGTCTTTTCATCTGCAGCCATTCTTCATTATGTTTAAGCTACAGAACGCACCCTTCATTCCTTCATTAGTATGTCAACAGAGTGGCTATTCTTTTTCTGTACATGTTGATTTGGTGCAATTTAGGGTTTAGTGTCGATGTTTATTTAGCGCTTGGTGTGAATGTTGTTGCCCCTCTCCTGCCCAGTTAGTTATAAATAGACCAGGCATGCAGGCCCCCTGGAAGGGGTGATGACCAGGGTCAAGGACAAAAACCGACCCAAAGCCACTAGATGCAGAAAATTAAATTAGATAACCCACATGGAATGTAGCTGTTGAGTGAAGTGTGTGCAATCTTGTGTATTCAATTTTTGTGCACTTACAACGTGTGTGTTTAAGCTTTCTGAGTGAGTGAGTGTAGGTAAGCGTTTAGATGGTTGTCGGTTTTGTGGGTAGGTGGATGATGACAGAGCAAAGGTGTACAGTGTGATATGCTTTAAGCAGGCGGGTGGGCAACTCTTTAGTAGGCTTAGGAACTAATACCAGATAAAAGCACTGTGAACTGTGCTAATGTGCAGCTAAACCACAAACCCATGCCAGGATCTGATGGTGTACTGCAGTGTTTGAAGATCAGAGAGAAATAATTTCAGCATAAATCCCCAATGACAATGCCCAGAAACTTTGCAACTTTTTTGGTCATATTATCTTCCTTCAACTGTGTAAAAAGAAAGGTAATTTCAACACAAGTAAGAGTTGCCTTCATCCGTAGATGTTGTCCAGGTACAACGGTGCATTTAAGCACATTAACTTTTTTTTAAATCCAATCCACTTTACTTGTAAAGCACATTTAAAACAGAAAAAGTCTCCAAAGTGCTATACAATTAAACAATATCAATAAAAGTGCAATAAAAATAAACTAACAGATTAGTAGTAAATGTGTCCATCTGTACCCCCACCTGTAGATTGCCTACTCCCCAGGGCTACTCAGTTCGGTTGTACGCGGTTTTCTATCTATTCCCACTTCAGCACACCAGAATCCAATCTAACAGCAGGTTCAGCACACTGACTCAGGGATACATGGAAAACCTAATAGACTAATACAGAACCAAACTGAGTAGTCCTGGTCTAGACTTTGTGGAGTCATATCCCATCCCCCTTCTTTCTCTAGTGTCAGTTTCACTGGGGTATAATTGCCAGAGAAAATAGCCAAAAATTAATTTCTGTTTGGTTCATTTCTGGCACATCAGTAAATTATGTCATATTCTGTCAGCTGAAGCTTGAAGCAGTTTTATTGTTTTCTCATGCATTTAATAGTCAGGAAAGAGGAAGAGAAAAGAAAAGAGAATCACAGACTTGCTCAAGAGCAACTGATAGTTATTTAAAAAATAAGGTGAAATGTTTCCTTGTATGTTACTGAAGTTGACTTTAAACAATGAAACACTTTAAATATTAATATAACTTTGCCTTTGCTTTGAATAAATGAAAATAAAAAATCCTGACTCTTAGAAGGAATAAGCTGTAATGATGCGTAGAATTATTTTCCCATTAAAGTCCAACATGTTGTGAGCGCAGATGTTTGAAGACCACCTTGACACTTAATGGAGTCTCAAAAGCATGGTAAATTCCAATTTTATCTTTTATCAGATTATCTTAAAAGGCCATCATTTTTATTATTACTTTGTAAAAAAAAAAAATAAAGAAAAAGAAAAGACAGAAAAGAGGAGTGCATTGTTTTGGGGCGCTCAAGTAGCTAATACTGGAGAGTGATACATAATTTGTATGGTTTCACTCACTAGTTTAGTCAAATGATATGTAAGAAATAATTCTCCAAGCATTCCAAATTCAAAGATAAGTGCATCACATGGTTCTTTAAACTAATGATATTTCATTTCATAGCTTTGCCTTGGGTAAAAAAACATTATAATGTACTTTTGTCTGCACTGATACCACATGTATTATTAATCTCTGCTTCAAAATACATATTAGAATATAGCAGGACAAATATGTATTACCATTACTTACAGAAGAAACTATGATTTAATAAGTGAACAAAACAAACCTCAAGGTTGAATTTTGTGTGACACCTTTAGTAATTGTCAGTGCAGTAGCTATGAAAAAATGTATGAGCACCATGAGATCCTTTGATTTGTTCATCCTAATGAAGCTCATGATTGCCAAGAACACAAGATGACAAGCACTTCTTACAAGACTAAAGCAAGAGTGATAGTAGTTACAATGCTGGAATTTTCCCAAATCAAACTGTTGGGGAATTATAACATGCTAAGATGTTTCAACACGGGCAGATGTGTAGACAGTATAACGTTTTAAAAGCAACCGTTGAGTCCCTCATGAATTTTATAAACTGATATCTGCAATATAGCTTCGATATTTGTTTTTAATGATCTGTAGAAAAAACCCATAGCAATAGGATGGCAGGTAAAAGTGCAGCACAGGGCTAAAATGTGGTAGAAATTTGAGGGTTGGCTCCTATTCACTTTTTTGTACTCTGTCCTTTCTGCCCATTCACAACATAATTAATCTAATTTGCCACAACAGCTGTGCTGAGCTCTTGGATAATCATTCTTTCTAAAACAGCATTTAAAAAAAATATATATATATATTATCGTTAACCAATTACGACACACTTCTGGTAACATGCAATTATTGTTCTGTCTCTTTAACACAATGATACTTGGCTTATGTTCAACTTTAAATCCACATAAAAAAACAATAACCTGTATTCTGTATTTCTGCACCATGGATCAGTGTAGTATGACCCTAAATGCTCGGCGATATCAAACAAGCTCAGTCATTGTAAAAACTGCATGCCCTGGGAGCTGTGTAATGTTGATTATGAGAGACTAAACATTATGGCTTGGCTTTGGTTAAAACCTGACTCCATGCAGAGATTAGCTCAAGGCTTCTGTGGGCAACATTTCAAATCTAAAATGTATTCAACAACATATAGCTACAACACAACAGGTGTTATAATAATCAGACTAAATGGAAGAAAAAGTAGTCATTTGTGTGGGGGGAGGTGGGGTGTGTAACACTGAACTGTGGGTTGCACTATCTCAGAAAACAAAAATGTCATTTAAATTAACTCTGGCAGTTCAAGCTACTAATCCTACTTTTATAGCACTAGAACTGGAGCTTGACGTCAACAGAGTCTCAGTGATATCATCCGGCTCTGGCCCCTGTGGGTAGATGACTTATATTCATTTCTTAATGGTCATTCCCTGAATAACAATAGTCTTATTGATTTTCCCCTATTTCCCCTCTGCACTGCGATACTCATTTACTCTACTAGTTTTTGCAGATGTGACGGAGGAAAAATAAATATATGTGTTGTCAGATAGTTGCCAAAGAAAAGGGGCAACTTATACATTTCTTTTGAGTAAAACACTATACAGTTATAAATCGCTGATCTATAATAGAAAAGGATCTTTTTACTCATTTGAATGGCTTTCAAATGTACCGATTACATTAAAAGGATTTGAATAAGGTAAAGTAGAATAATTATAAATCATTGCCTTGTGAAGGCAAAGTGCCTAAACATGTTATTTGTCTCCAAACCCTATTTAAAATATTTAAAGCTGTGTTTCTCTTATCCACTGTCTCAAATGTATTGATCAGACTTACATCACTAAACTCTTTTTTTATTACCTAGCTTTGACTTTTATATTACAGACATCATGTTCATATTGACAAATCAATGAAAATGAATATGGTGATGCAAGGAGTGTGGGTACATGGAGGCAGTAAAAATAGAACTGTGGTGTGTGCAAACCCTCCCACTGGGGGCGTAGTTTTTCCCTTGGTGAGCACAAGAACAAAAAAAAATTCCTGAGTTTTAAGTTCACCTGTGAAGGACTAAAAGTATTGTGTTAAGGACAAAAAGAAAGACACTTTTTGGATCTCCCCCTAGTGCTGTGGCACACATCACAGTCACAAGCGTTTGAGATAAATGGACTACTGTGATTTTTTATTGGGGGACATTAAAAAGCAGGATCGCAGTTCATCTTGGAAGGCAGGGCGAGCATGGAAACTCTCAATGAAGTGTTTAAACACATGTTCTGGGCTGAGCCAGGCACAGCTGACTGCGTGGGGTATAATCACAAACAGTCAAGTCTTAATAGAGCCTTAATCCTGCAAGGATTACAGAGAAATAATCAGTTTATGTGCACCATTACTAAATGCATCCAGGAAGAGAAGAAGTCTTTTTTCCCTGTTTGATTTTGGGGCTAACTGTTTCCAAGGATTTTAATCTTTTCCCCTAGATAATAGTGTTTTCAGCTCTTTTTCTATTTTGGCTCGTTAGAGCAATGCAATGCACCATACAACAAACGTCTGCTGATAAAAAGTGATGAGCATCAACCAAAAGAAAATAAAGAGGAACAGAATAAAAAGTAACACCCTTTAAAATTGAATTTTCATGGTTAGTAGGAGCATGAAAAAAAATTAATTCATTGTTCCTCCATCTACTATGTACAGTACACTCAAACTGGGGTTTGCAGTTGGCATGGAGTGGATCCAGCATGCACTGAGCTAAAGGCTGGGCAGTATCACAGACAGATTGGAAGTCCGGCACCTGGAAGACATCCATGTGAAGACGGGAAGGACAAGCAAACTGCACTCTGAGATGAGGACTTTCTCGCTGCCAGGCACCGGTGCGAACCATTTAGCTCCCTTGTTGACTCCACGTGCAGCATATTTACCATCTACAGGCTACTTTAGGACTACACCTCAAGTTAAAGATTCAGAGATTTCCCATCGTGTATGAGTTACTTCTGATTGTTGTTTCAGATCTGAAATGCCCACCAGCATTGTACACCATCAATTGATGAAGCTCAGTAAAAAAATAAAAAAAATAACTGTTGCCTAGATCTGGATTTGAAGACTGAAATCATTCTGACTAGAACGGAAAAAAATTTAACTACATTGTATATCCTTGCATCACTTTATTTGATTATGTTTATGGCATTTTGCTTTGATAAAGCATTAGACTGAATAAAAAGAATAAGGAATTTCCTCTCATCATTTGTGCATTTTTAGCCTTCATGAGCAAACAGGTGGGATTACATGCGCTTCAGGGAGATGAAATTCAAGGCTTTCGTATGCTCACTCCAGACGTCCATTTGCTCATGCAGTGATAAAATCATATTTGATAAAGTTGTATAGTGATAAAAGGACACTGCTAGAGCACAGATAGGTGAGACAGTGCAGACAGCATTGTACAACAGTGAGTTACACCATTATTGTTCACGCACATGCTTTGAACAGCATTGCATTCAATAAGTTGAATCTTTACAAAGGCATCTCCTAAGAGTAATAAGAGTGTAAAGTGTAAAGCACTTTTAATTGTCTTGGACCTGAAAAGCACTATATAAATAAACTTGCCTTGCCTGGCTATATGAATAGCAAAACTCCCCTGCATTACTGTCAAGAAAAAAAGGAAAAAGGTAATGAATAATGGGCAAAATATTCTTCATCTGCTTATCCCTATCATTGTCAAAGTGATAGTGTAACTTAATAGCTTACAAAACTACATCAGCTTAAAACCGCATAACTTTAACTGGGTACAGAACAAAATTTTTTCAAAAACATCCTGTGGTCAATCAAGAAGAAACTATTGATCCTGACCACTTGAGCTTGAATTTATGGTTGTCTGGCCAAATAGTCCTTCCCGTACGCACAATAAAAATCTGCATCCAGCATTCCAACATAAGCTCTCGGCCCATTTAAACCCAGCCTCTAAATCTTCAGAAGTGGAGTATTACAAACATTTCAAAACCACCTCTCTAAAAAGTTAGGAAACAGGCCCAACTCAAAAAGACGAAGAAAATCACACACACACACATTGACCAGATTGAACAGAAATATGCAGAGTGGAGCACATACACACTTCCCGAAGAGGAGGGCCACCAACACCTCATTACCTTTCATTAGCAGGGTGGTCAACCATAGTGGAAAAAAATCTTTGTGATACGCCTGCTTTAAACCAGATTTTTTTGGCATCTGTGACTTTGACCGAGATTTACTGTAGTTTGCCCGAATCCTCTGTGTCATTCCGATGGAAACTGATGTGTCTATATGTGGATAATAAGCTCCTGTGGGGGAGAACTCTCTCCCACTGTAGACCACAAACTAGTCTTTTACTTCAGATATTATGCTTCATCCAGGGAAGACATTTTTTCCTTTTCTGATCTCAATTATATTCCTCATGTACTGTTCTCTGATTTCATACTCGGTTTATACTGTTACCATAGCAGAAATGTGAGTTATATTATACACTTGGATTACAGAATCTACTTTCCATGTCATTGTAAAAATCTTTCAGTGACTCTATCAAGCTTTTCTCCAAGCATTACATGACCCTCCCAAACCTAAGCTTGGCTATAAAAACACATGCAGAGTCTCCTCCTTCTTTAAAATCTCTTTGATTTTCTTGCTTCTTCTTGCTTGGACTACTTCAGCTGTTTTCAGACTGGTTCTCTCAGGGCCCGGCTAAGTGCCTCTAATTGAGGTGTGCAGAGTGTTTTGTTTTCATGAGGCATGCCGCTCTAGCCCCTCAACACTCTGCTCACTCTCTCTTCACAAAACAGACATTCACAAATGAGTCCACATTTGATCCCTCCCTCCATGTACTCTGGACATTTTATGCTTTTTATTTCCTTTAATTGTTATGAGCTTACCCTCATTCTCCAGTGGCCCCCAGAATTCACAGTGCAGCTCATCTCAAGGTCACAGAGCAACGCCTTTGTTGTGGATTCACTGCCAGTGTTGTCATGCTGTCTCTTTTCCTTCACCTACTGCATATTTGTCTCCTTTCAAAACAAATCCAATAAATTCCTGAGTTAAGTGTGAAACACTCTGAAAAGAAGCTTTGCCCTCTCAAAGAATACCCTGACAGACGAACATGATATATTTAATTTCCAGCTATATTCACTCCTCTGTCATTCAAAGCAAATAGAGCTATGTGTGGAATTCCACTTACATAAATGAAATTGAAGGTTTTCTCTTCCCTGTCTCAGAAAGAGGCCACAGAATCCCCAATTCAGAGCAGAAGAGTGTTACCAGGCTTTTCTAGGACATTCACCTGGTGGGGCGCTCAGGGCCATGCAGTCACACATCAGCATTACAACTGCCATACTGGCTTTTTATAGGGTCTGGAAGAACGAGATGGGATTTTTCAATCATATTACCAGTCTGAATACATCACCACAAAAGGAGAGCACTGCCAAGATGGGAAAGGAGTTTATTTTTGCTTGTTTTTCCGCACAGTGAATGCCCTCTTTTACAAGCTAAAACTTATTTTCCTCATCTCTAATTTGTTGTGCATGTAACTTTGTGCAGTAAAACATGCATGTTTTTTTCACTCACCTTTAATTTCTTTATACATTTCCATTTTACTGTTATTGGAAAAATACAATGATGGCAACAGATTTTACTAGTGAAACATTTTCTGTATAGACAGCACAATAACACATTACATCAGGCCCATCTGCCATTTCATATGCAGCATGATTGGAAATTAGTTTTTTACATCCCGTTTTTAATGATCAAAATTAATCAAACAACACAGAGGCGGCATCATTTTTGCAGCTGCTCCATCGATCATACATTTCCCCCTTTTTCATAACTGTTTTTGTCCTCTCTGGTGTGTATTTATTTGATGCAATTTTTAGAAGCCGTTTTTCTGATTCTTTCTGAGAAATGGCATTGCTCTCCATTTCTCAAACAGTGGAGACCAGTGAAATGCAAAACAAATGAGGCATTACTCAATTGTCTTTTGTAAAAAAGCTGGAGTCAAAGTCAAAGTTAACTGATGTGGTTGGCCTGACTGGTTTGGATGATAACTTCTCATTATTACTCTCCTGCAAAATCAGGAAGAAATAAACTCCGTTCATCATCAAGCATTGTGTGAAATAAAAGACTTCCATGCTGTGGTAGTGGAATTGCAGTTCTTTAACTTGACTTGCATAAGCATTAATTAATGCGCCTTTTGTCAGAAAAACTATATGTGGATTTACATCCAGGGATATCTGGATACTGAAGCTATTTTCTGTTTCAATTACATTTAATCAATATGATACTGAAGTGCAGACTCACAGCTTTAATTTGAGAGTATTCACTTCAAGAATTAAGAAAGGATTTACATATTACCACCCTTTATTTACTGTACAACAAAGCAATATAACTGGGTAAGCAAGGTCATTTCAGGTTTAACTCTTAGTTTCCTGTGTCACTGGCTAAAAGTAGACAACTTCTTACCTTGGTTTGTCTCCATGGTAACTTTTTTGGACTTTTTGTGGACATTTGAAGCTTTATTTTTGAACAATAAAATGGGGATAAAGAAATGTAACCAAGTCTTATGGAGAGCTGAGTTCTGAGCCTCCTATAATAATTCATGTGTTATAACCAACATCTAGATAACTGTAGATGATATGGATAAAATATATTTTCACCCATTCAAATTTGATACAAAATCATTTGTTTGGCAAAAACTACAATTCAGCGCCATTACTGTAGTCCACATGACGAGCTAAAACAATCCTCTGTTATTTAGCCAAGATCAGGCCTCGCTAATAAAGCCGAACTAGTGATTTCCCTGCTAGATGATACAAGTTGATAAAATGTCAATATGATGCATTTATTTACGATAGAGCCTTTAATCTTTTATTGAACTACAGGAAGTGGGCGGCGTGTCCTTCCGGTTTTTCCACTTTAAAGAGAGGTCTGTAAAAACACTTTTCCTCCATATTTCAAACATCATACAGCAGAAGTTTTCGTTACTCAGTTGCCTAAGTAAATGATCTGGGGAGAGAAAAAGTAATCATGTCTGTTAATTTTAGATATTCGCCCACATCATCAGCAGCCAATCAGGAGAGGAGAAAAACGTCCCAGCTGTGACAGAGCCAAAAGATTTTATTTTAAACCAAACATGACTTCACAAGTTTAGCTAATTATGACTGTAATTATGTGTGTTTAATGTCGGCTACTTAATGGGGGGAACATCTGCTCAGGTTGTGTCCTGCACCATATAGGGCATTTTTATTGCACAGAACGTTCCTCTCTGGCGAGTGGGTTGTAACCTTATGTGATCAGCAAAACTGAAACAAAGAAATTCTTTCTTTCCCTGACAGTACTAGTTCAGTTTTATATTTGCATTCATAAAATATGTGTTACCTTTCCGTATATGTCTTCAAATGGTCAAAAAAGATATAAATTTAGCTCTTAGAAAAAAAAAAAAACCTTCTAATGTCCTATACATAATTTTCCTGGATCTTATACGGTCAGTTTACAATCTTTTACAATTAAGTGTTTGGTTTTTTTTGCTATTGGCTATTTTTTCCCTTGTCGGACCTTCACCAGATTTGCAGCTTAAGTAATAAGATTGAGTTAAGTACAGGGTCACTAGTGTTTGTTAATTACTGGACCAAAGAGAGATGCAGCTGGATGATTTCTGAAGTGTACAAGGAAATGCTGTCAGAGTTTCACAGACCAGATAGACAATGACCAAATGCTCCTTATTTTCTATACCAACTTTACCTGGCTCAGTTCAGAGGAAACATGTGATTGACACACTGAGCCCCATGTCACTTGCTGAAGACAAAACAAAATTAAAAAAAAACTAAAACCCATAATGACACAACTGCAGACAGCAACATTCTTTGGGTTCAGGTTCCAGACTTTAGGTAAACAGAGAAAGGTATTTCATATAAAGTTTGTTATAGTCATGTTTATTTGTCTAATTATATTTTTGAAAGACAGGTGGGGGATTTTAAATCGTTCAGATTACAGGTGCTGTTCAGAGATACATATTAAAACCTAAGCTACACTTGAAGATATCCACCTGAAGCCTGAGCTTTCTGCATACACTCTGTGTACAGCTCTTTACCTAGAAAATAGAGAACAGAAATATGAAATAAACAAACCATGACCAAAGCATCTAGTTGTATTAGTTGCATTACTGTCCAGATATTTCTGGGCCTATGCTGCTGCTATACTTGAGTGACTTAAACCTTTTACTGCTATCACAGCTGAATAAAGTTGAATATCAGGGTTTATTTTGTACTGCAAATTTGAAAATAACAATGAAACCAGCCACACCTCTGCAAGATCATTTACAGTCACAAAAACATCATTAAAATACAGAACTGCGGCCACAAATAAGAAACCTGCATAAATTTGCTGTAACTTTTATAATCCCACTACTCTGTATTTTATCCACTGCCTTTAAAACTGCTATTTTGGCAGTTTCTGTCTGCAGCTTTAGCGCCTTGAGCCAGGTCAGGCGAGCAGGCTAACAGGGAACATTGCTGGTTTGCACATCATTAGCTCAGTGATCACTTATTGTCTGCTCTGCCAACTGTAACAAACCAAGAAGGGTTTGTTCTGTGTTCACCCAAAAAATGAAAAATAAAAAAAAAATAGCTACTGAACTGGAATGCTGGCTGAGAAGGAAAATGATTTGACAATCGAATGAGAGGTAGCGTTGCAAAATCTAGCAGGTATGTCCATATGCTGATATTTAATTTCACACTCATGTGGAGAATAATTGCTCTCAAACCATTCAACCCAATTTACAGAGGTAACAAGGTTTTTATTTGGAAAAAAAGAAATAGACCACCTTAAGTGTTCTACACTCTATGGACGAGCACTGAGTGCTCTCTGGCACTGTATCTGGTTACAGACCTCTAAATTGCGCACTTAAAAATGTCTCCTGTAACTAGTGCCCTTCTTTCATTATGTTAACTTTGAGATGTTTGCTCATGGGTTTCAGGACACAGGTTAATCCATTGCCTCTGCAAAGCAGGAGTTTGAAAAGAAAGCCTTTGTGTGTAATGAAAACCATATTATGTCATTAAGGTATTTCACTATGTGGTATGTTTGAGTGTGTGTATGTGTGTGTAAATGGGTAATACGAAGTAAGACAGGGAGAAGTTTCTTCATACCCCACAGGAAGTAATCATTCTTATGACTGGTGCCCAGGATATATCACAAGTTGTCGAAAATCTCCTATTTTCATACTAATTGAAGTCGTGTGAGGTTACAGGATACACCTTCCTCTTAACTAACCCTTTGTTGTGTAATTTGTGGTTAAGTGCTTATTAGGTAATGCGGTCCAGTAGTTCAGGCTTGCCGTAATTGGCTGTTAGGCCATTCGCCCCCCCTCCTCTAACCATTAATTTAATCACTTGTAGTGTAAACCTATATCAACCTTGATGGTCAAAGTAATTGTGTGAGTGTGCTCTCACTGCCCAAAGTCTGTCCTCATAATGAAATTCATCCTTGAAGTACAGTTAAAGGCCTTTGGACTCAAGCAAACACTTGTGGCTTATAGGGATTTATAAAATCTATAAAAAAATATATAATACTACATTGTTCACTTGGACAAATTGGAAAGTCACTTGGAAAGTCAGTCATAAAACAAACCCAAATAAAATCTTAATAATTTAATTATTTTGCATCTGAAATTTTACTCATCAGATATTTAAGACCCAAATAAGTGTGTGATGCTGTTTAATGCAGGGGAATAGAACATGCAAATCTGTTAAATGACGCTGCACCAATTGAATTAAGTTGGACTCCCTTTAGCTGGAGCTCTGCAGTGTTTATA
>JAVQJG010165099.1:0-24998 GCA_036024015.1 Craterocephalus amniculus
TTAATATTATATTCTGCCACAGGACATGTTAGGACCCGTTGAAATGAGGAACTAGAAAGATCTGACCCTTTCTCTAAGGATTGACCTGTGCTTTCAGACGCCAAGTTTTGCAGGGGTCACTTTAACAAATTAAAACCTAAGTAACTACATAAAATATGGTTGTATGTAAAGAATTATATCAGGGTCAGTGTTCTCATCCTATCTCCCATTACAGTTTGTGGTTACTGCAGGTTTTCTGGGTGAAAGAAACTTGATCAGACAGAGAGGGCTGTTCTCTTTGACAGTGAGGACAGCTGACAGGAGGGTAAAGGTCAGTGAGAGGAGTAACATGTGTATGTATGTGTGTGTATGCGTTTGTGTGGGGATGAACAGAAGTATGTTGTACAATACAATGCACCACACTCACAGAGACGTTCCAACAATGACCAGTTTATGACAATAACCTCCACATGCAACAGCATTTTCCTTTTATATGCCCTGGCTAACCCCTTACATGCAAATATACATTGTTGGATGTTGGCTTATTAAAGGGTCAGCCTAGTTTCAGCCATCTGGCAAGCTGGAGCTGTTTAACGTAGTGCCAATATAGATTTCCATATGCCTGACATATACAGATGAATGGCTTCTATTACTGTAGATGTTATAATATGATATTTCCTGGGGTTCACAAGTAAAACTTGAAATGCAAATCATAATCATACTAAAAATTAGCTAATATTTTTACGATTGCTGAATTTGGCCCACAGGCTAATGCTGCTCCAACATGACACGCACTTATTCAAGAGTTATTGCTGTCTTTTTATTTGTTTAATATATATGTTTCATTGATTTCAATTGCACATTAGATTTAGCAAGAAAAACAACAATCATCAGTGCCTAGAAACTGAAATGTAAATCAAAGGCATAGCTTCACCAGGAAAAAAATGTAATGATCTTTTAATATGTTGGTTCTTTGTATAAATCAAATTTAGGTATTATCAGAGGTTAGCAGGTTTCATTTAGCTCTACTACATGAGTGGCCACCCTTATGTACAGCTACAGCTCCTGTAGACAATACTTAACGTCAGTGCTCCCATAGAAACTCCTTCAGTCCTGCTGGAAAAAAATAAAATATTTATGCTGAGAGCTTACTTATCAACCTACTGATTCCCAATAAAGTGATTAATGTAAAATTACTGGCTTAAACCATGTTCACCAACATTGGAGCAATGGATTTAAAGGCTGAAGGAGGTAAATTATATGGAAAATATCTCTTAAAGACGATAACTGAAGATGGGAAGACGGGACTGTGCACATCCTGACTGTAAATGAAACACTTGTACCATGACAACTGTTATGAAGAAACCTTGTCCTCAGTCAATGATACTTTTTGTTTCCCCCACCGTCATTGTTACAATTATTTTCTTTCTTTTTTTCTTCTTGTTGATTGTAAACCAGTTCAAGTAGTCTATTGAGTCTTTGTACATTGGACTTTTGTGTTTTCTACTAATGTTGAAAAAGTTCTAAAAAATCAGAAGATCTATCCAGAGGATTTGTAAGACTAATGATATGAGCCTTCAGGAACAATTTGTATTTGATATGTTTTAATGTAATTTTGAACCTGGTAGATAAATTCAAATTAAATCAAACTAGATTAAATATGATTTGTTATTCCCAGGAGAAAAGTACAGTAGTAGTTGTTGTAGTGGTCTGGTTTTGATGGCTTATTCTTTTCTTTATGTTTGTCATTAAAACTGACATTATTTAGTAAGTTACTGGTTCTGTATGATTATTGCTGTTGGCAGGAATGAACTCTTTTTTGCTCTTTGTAATTGGAGATCTGAAGTATCCACTCACTGAACACCCTCATCATTGTGTTGTGTAGTAGACAGTGAAGAATTGTAAATTTTGTTCAGCATAAGCTATGTGTCAGTGGAAATACTCATTTTATTTGGCAGTTATATTCAGTGAATGAACTAGTTTTCACGGGTTTTCTATCATTTCTAACTTGTTTTGTCCAATATTCATCAGTACTGGGGATGCTATGAGAAAGGCTGAGGAAAACAGTCCACCTCCAACAAATGCTGGTATAAGGACTCAGTTGTAAATGGTGATTCACTTGTTGAATCTAAAAACAACTATAACAAACACGGTTCCATCTGCAGTGGACATGAATTTTATGTTAGTTTAACTTAATTGTTTCATAATATGTGAATACTGCCCTGTGTGATTAAAAACTGAAAATTTATAACATGATCTCCAGTGATGATAGTTTCAGACATCTGATTGACAGGTGTTACCACAGAAAGATGTGTGATTCTTTTCGCTTATAGCATCAAAGTCACACTTAGTGTCACCTTTCACAACAAAATCTAAGAGAGCACTAAGCAATGCACACATGTTTGTGTGTACCCTTCTCCTCACCATACACTACACTGATGAGCACAGGCACATATGATGACACTTTGCAGTGAACATTTCAAAGACAAGCTCAGTTGGGAAATCATTCAGGCAACTTTGGATAAAACAATATAGGCTTGATTTCACAAGGATATCTTAGAATCTGGCAAGTTCTTTATATTCTGAAACATTTTTAGATAATTTAGACTTCAAATGGGAAGTTAACTGGACGTCCAAACCCAACATATTCTAAGTTCCAGTTAGCCAAAACAAAAATTCATAAACATGAACAACGTGCATTTTGTTAGATGTGGGCACAACCAATTCCAAGCAGTTTTGGGGAGATTGTGTTCATTAATAGATTAAGAACTTTGAATGCTTAAAAAAGTGAAATTAAAAACATGTACTTTGGCTCAAAAAAATACATCCTTTACCAGGACGCTATTCTTTACACTGATCGAAAACATATTCCAAGAAGTACTCATCCAAATTCTATCGCAGAGTGTCAACCCTTGGGATTAAAACTGCCAATTGATGCTTAAATACGCATTAAATGTAGCTTTTCTCAGTTAAAGACTTTCATTGTAGCTGTTAATTCATTATGATTTATTATATACCCTAAAATTGTTTTCCATTTTCCAAGATTGTAATTGTGATTTTTTGTTTTTACATGCCCTTTGGTTCCTCCACAATTGAAAGCACAAAAATGTATTTGTGGGTTTCTTGGCAAGCTGCCTTTGTAATACATATATCCACTGTTTTGTCCAATCCAATTTTATCCAATGATAAAATTGATTATGCTGTGGCAGGGATGTATTGAGATACTCTCACTTGAGATACTTACACAACATCCCAGTGCAATTTAGACCCGAGAACACCCTCAGAGAGAACCTGGTTTGCCTTATATATCAGTCGCCTAAACACGAGCTGGACATCGAGAATGATCATATCTATGGGAGCCAGCAACCCAAGTAAAAACTCTGTGGTTTATCAACACCAGGAAAAAACAGGAAAGAATATACACATTTTGGGTAGAGAAGAAAAATGGTTTGAGTTAAATCGGAAAAGTAGCTCTTGATGTCTTTTGGGCGAAAACCAATCGTCAAACAGAGCAAGTGAACTCAGGTATCACCACCCCTGCACTTACAATGCATCCATGACTCTCCTCCCCAGGCAGTTTCACAACCATTCACGCCCTGGATCATGTGACCAACATGTTAGTAAACAATTCACAGATGACAATGGGGCAAATAACCAAAACAATTCACAGAACTCAGGAACTTGCATGTGACCTCAGTGACCCGTTCGACCTTAATGACTCTCCTGTTGTCCCAGCTACAGTTTATAGGCCTGGAACACGTCCCCACCACCAGAGAGGCCTTATGGATAAGATGCAAAATGGCTTCAATAGATAGGAAATATCTCCAGTTGCCTTCATTCAGGTTTTTGGGGTTCTCTTGAAAAATCCAAGGTCACTTCATTGAATCCATTTAAATCAGTAATTAAAGCCATCAGATCTGCTCAGTTACCCACAAATCAAATAAAGCAGGCTTCAAATTTCTGTGTTCAACATGCTGAGGGAGCCTAGAACGTAATATGAAACAATTGTTTAGAATTCCTCAAGGATGCACAATTATCAAGAACTGATATTCAATAATGAGGTTTTTTATTAAACTCCATCAAGAGCTTTGGTTTTTTTTAAAGCTACTGGTAGGAAGCAAAATGCTAGGCCTCAGATTTCATCACCAAATCTTAAATAATGCCACTCTTGCCTTCACTATGATGGTAGACTTGTTATCACATTAACATGAGAATAAGAAAGATTTAGGAGTGAGGTAAAGGTTATTTTACAGTACATGTTCATACTGGTAGCACCGCTCCGTATGGTGACAGAGAGAGGTGGCATCTACACACTAAATGGAAATGCTATGTGATGTTATTTTTGCATTGTAATTCCCAGGTCTGGTAAAAATGTGGAAGTTGACATTAACATCAACGGCAGAAAAATGCATCAGATATAAATGTGTCATGCACATATACACACGCACAGGATTTACTGAGAAAATTGGAGAAATAAAAATGAAAGCATGGTCAAAATTCAATGAGGGGGAAAAACAACAACACAAAAGGCTGCAGGCAGAGATGCAGCTTCATCCATTTTTAATGAAAAGGGTAGCATGCTACACACACACAAGTACTTTATTAATACTAATGGAATAAAAGTGCTCTGTCAGGTGATGGGTACAGCGTGAGGCAGTGGAGATAGAGCTATCACACCCATGTAAACAGCAGCAGACCTTTTAACCGCTGAGGGTGATGAGGAGAGGAAGATGAATGGGTCAGAATCCATTAGACACTCAGTCCATGAGTACAATAAGAAACAGATACTGTCCACATTTATTAAGTTTGATATAGACCATTTTCCCTGTAGTTATTCTCTTTAGTTGCACATATAGGTATAACGTAGTTCCCCTGCATCCCAGAATTCAAATTATTATTTTAAACATCCCTAATTCACTTCTTTTTTTTCTTTTTGTTTATTATGCATCATATCATTAAATAGAAATAATGCTGCATTCCTGTATGATTTGAGCACATTTTGGGAATCAATATTTTCATTGGTGGTATTCTAACAATAGTAGATGATACTTCAATTTAATAAAGTTGGAAATACGCTGGAAAAGTTTTAATAATGAGATGTATATTTTTTTGTTTGCTGCTGTTGTTTTTTTATTTTTATTTTTTATTTTTAGCAGGAATCTAAATGAATAATTTCTAAAAGACTAAAACTTGCTAATGAAAAATCCAGCCTACGTTATTTCTATTTTATTATACTTTTGTGAGTTTTTGCCAGCAGGTTGCAAAACTTTCAAATATGTATAATTTAGCGCAAAATAACATGTTCATCTTGTTCATTCTAATGACGACCTTATAACTAATTCTTATTAACTACCTATCTAGCGGTATATGAGAGAGAGTGCACACTAATTTTGTGTATTCCTTGGACTTGTGTGTAAAAGAAAAACTTTAATAAGTACTCGTCACATGGCCCTAGTTGTGTCTTCTACATCAGAATAGTTATTGGATTTGAATAAGAACTTAAACTATGCGTGTGATGTGTTGATGTTGTTGCATCATTTGATTTAATTCTGTTTTTACAGGGTTTCATTTAAGATAGTATCATTGCATCAAAGTGTTTAAAGGTTATCGTCCTAAATCTGCCTAAATTAGAGGTCAAAATCAGATGTTACATGCTTTGGTTGATATTTGCTCAGAAAAAAATTAAATGTTGCTTGATAACTAGTGTTACACTTGGTTTTCTCTTCGCTTTAATTGTGAGTGCATTGATCACATGTTATATTCACATGTTTGATAGAATCTGAACTCCACATGTATCTATCTGTGTCTTTATAACAGAACAAACCCCTTTGAATGGACTGAAGGGGATTAAACATCCCAGATGTTTGCAACATGTACTTCAAACACATTATAATATGTACATATTTTTCTGACTAACCCTGCATTTCCTTTTTTTTTTCTCAGTTGTCTCGTGGCCCATGTCAGATCTGTTTGTGAAGAAATATGTACTCATCATTGGGCTTGCCCAGCTGAACATCCTGTCCGTTCCATTAAAGTTGCTCCTACACATAATAGATCCTCAATGCTCAATGGGTCTTGATGACAGTCAGCCTTCATCAGGATTTCTGTGGCTCTTTTTTCCTCAAGTCCTTTGAGAAAGATGAAGGTACGTGTAGCGCTACTCTGATATATTTTCTTTCGAGTTAACTCATTATTTGCTTAATGTCTGGGCAAAATGGTGGCCCAAATGAAATCTGCAGGTTGAAGGGCCCTTACACAAAAACACATGAATATCACATACTGTATGACCACAGATGAACCCCATGTGTTTTTGAAACTTTCCATGTGATCCACATATGAAGAACACGTAAATCTTCCAGTATTACTTTTACTGTATATTCGTGGATGTGGGAGCAGCTTCTTTTACAAAACAAGACGGCCAACTTTGAGGTTGGTGAAATTGAATGGTCCAACTCCTGGTCACAGCAAGAGGCTTCTGCTTCTCAGAAACTACATGTTCTCATGTAAATGCCCTGTTAGTGCTGGAGAACCATTCCACCCCCTTCAGTTATAACCTTCAGCTCAGGTCATCTCGTTAATAATGTTTTTTATTAAGCGTACAGAAGGAAAGGTTTTTGTAATGCAATAGGATGCTTGAGGTAATCTATGTTTTTTTGATCTCTGATACAGGAATGTTTCACTCCGCAGCTGATCTGCCAGCACAATGGAGGAGACAGCAGCAAGTGGGGCAAAGCAGCCCAAACTGATCTGTTTTGGCTCTAATAAATAGCCTACTCGTTTTATCCTCATAATAAATACTCCAGATTGTCATAAAAGTATAGATAGTGTTGATCCAGACAGTGGGGAACCTACAAATAGAACAGCTTAAAATCCCCTGCAGCCAGAAACAGCGTCTGTGACCAAAATATTTAGAAATTCAGGGTTTGGTGTGATCAAGGGGGAAATTACGCAGCTTTTCTGTTTTTGCCGCTTGCCTCTTTGAGACATTGTCAATCTAGAGCAGAGTGGATCATTTGAGCAGGATGTCAGTCAATGAAAATCAAAGTGGATCCAGTTGAATTTAACAATAAAACACTGTTGACTTTGGGATCTCGTTTTACTCTGAACCATGAAGTCCCTCTGGTACCCTGCGGTTTCAGTTGGACTCACATTTCTGTGACAACCTCTAGGTGTCAGTAGGCTACTTGTTGCACATTATTGCTTTAAAAACACCCTTCTGCTCATTTTTCAGTTTCAATATACTCGACACCCTTTCCTTTTATGTATTTTCTCTCGTGTTTCATGCCCTCGCTACTCTAATGTAAGAGGAGAAGCAAAGAGGGGACTTGATTCTGAGGGCATCCTTGTTTCCTGTCAATATCACATGTAGCATGATAGATGCATCACTAGCTGTTAATGGATTTGTTGCAGCTCACAGCAGCAATGACCCCTTGTTATTTACTCTTTGCTTACTGAAAAAGAAAGTAGAATATTGTGGTTTGTGGTTGCGTGAATCCATTGTCCAATTAATGACAAACAACTGTTTACTCTTTTTAAATCATAGTGACAACAGAAACAGAAACTAAACAACCTTTATCAAAAGTTTACATACCTGATAATTGTGGTATGATTACATGAGAAATAGTTGACACAAACGTGGTTGAATGGCTATTGAAGGTAACCATTCTCATTTGTGATCTGTTGGTTGTAATCAATCCGTGTCAGAGAGAGTTTCTGGGCTGTGTCCTGACAAATGTTTCTGGAATCTGAGTCATGGGGAAAGCAAAGGAATTCCCAAAGGATTTGTCAGAAAAAAGTAACTGAACTGTATCAAACAGTAATATAAAAAGATATCCAAATTGAGCGAAAGAAAAGTTTTTCTCTTATCATTCATATTCTCTGAAAAATGCTGCCAGTGTATGTAAACTGTATATGTCATAGGAGCAGAAAACACATATGCAAAGGATAAGTCTGAGCATCCTCACTTACAGC
This sequence comes from Craterocephalus amniculus, assembly GCA_036024015.1. Lineage (NCBI taxonomy): Eukaryota > Metazoa > Chordata > Actinopteri > Atheriniformes > Atherinidae > Craterocephalus > Craterocephalus amniculus. The sequence goes on from JAVQJG010165099.1 coordinate 7,951, forward strand.
TCCTTTGTCTCCTTTGGCCAACTTTGAGCAGGGAGGGGTTCGTGTTTGTGCTAAGCCTGCTGCCAATCAGTTTCCTGTTCACTGGCAGGAGCACAGAGGAAAGAGAAGACAAGGTGACACAGAACAGAATGAGAAAGCTTATAATAGCTATATAGTAGTATAGACATTACTTGTGCTTATAATTGGAGGTAATCTTACAGTGGAATTCTAGTATTTCTAAATTTTGGCTTGTTAATGTGATCAGTAATATGAATTTCTATATGACGTGTTTTAAGTTTTACTGAGAATCTCTCATCTCTAATCTTCAGGTTACTTCAATGCTCTATTGCTTTATCTGCATTTATCTGCATTTCTACAAAAAGTATTTTAGACATGGCATTAAGTTCAGCTTCTGTTTGCACACTTCTATCCAGATTGGTGCCAAATGTTAAAACCAGTCAGTCATATGAGTAGTAAAAGTCTTTACTTTTATTCTAGCTTTCATGGACCAACACAGACTCACACAACCCAGAGGAGAGGTTATAAACATTTCAGCATCTATAATTAAAGATCAACAGTGTGGTGCAAACAGATTTTGAGAGGAAGACTGTGTTTATGCTAATGCCTTGTCAGACAGAGAGGCCAATGATTCTCTGACACCATCTATTAATAATAAGACAAGATCATAGAAATGCACTGGGAATAAGCCAAACAATGCTGCCTCTGGCAAACAGTGGGATCTGCCAGCCATGTGTGTGAAATACAGCTATGTGTGATTGGAGGTAGTGGTGTGTATGAATGAATTTGTTTGTTTATTGATGTTTGTGTTTGTCTCACAGCAGTGGTCTTGTTCGGCTAGTGTCAGCAAGCTTGCAAGAATGCTCAAGTGACGGAAATGTTACAGGAAAGGGAAGCCAGGGAAGAAATGCTGAGGCAAATGGTACATCTACACCAAAAAAAAAGAGAAAAAAAAGACCCTACTAATCATTATATCTGAATACAAAGATCAAGTGTATGTTATGTAGTTTTCTTATTTAAAAGTTTTTATCATGAGAACTGTAGCTTTTGCTGATATAATTTCCCTTGTTGATGTTAGAGCTACAGCTATCAGCAGGGTTCTTGTTTGGGTTTCAAAGAGTGAAAGAGAAAAACTGAATCATAACATACTGTTTAGAAATAGGTCATGATGATGATATTATTACCTCTGCCAGGGTGGATAGGTTATGTTTTCACTGGCATAGCCTACATCTCTCTGTCTGTTAGCAGCATAGGTCAATGAGTACTGAACGGATTTAAACATTTTAAGAAAATATCCAAAATGGTACAACAGCTGATTTTGGGGTGATCAAGACCACTGCCTGAATGATTGATGAATGGTGAATGATGATTTTTACCACTAGAACCACCAACATTCCATCACCCCTAAACCCATAGAGGGGTTATAATGTTGACAGTCTGCTGGCAATGCAACATTTTTATGTTGTTGTTTTGTAAGTGCCAAAGGTAGAATTTACAGAAGCCATTTTCCCCCCTTTAAATTTTTTTTTTACCATTCAGAAGCTACAGTAAATAAATAATTGTATTGCAAAAGGAAAATGTTAAAAAAGATTTTTTTTATGAGTTATTTGACGGGGGACAACTACCAAAAAGCATCATATAATGCTAAAGTAAGGAAACCGCTGATATTGATTTATTGTGTCACACATGGACAGATCAATAATGAATGCAAGTCGGGTCATTCTGAGTTTGGATAGAGGACACATGCATTCAGTAGAAAAGAGTTCAAAATGTTGTAAAAATCCTCAACAGGCAAACATCTACAGCTAGATGTTCTATTCCGGCATTGTTTGATCTGGATCATGTTGATTTTGATCAGAGAATCCAGAAGGTTGAAATGGTGTTCTGGCTGGGCTGTTTGGCCTTTTGGGTTTTTCCTCTGGTGAGTCACCCTATGCCTTGGCAGAGGTCTGCACTCTCCAAGCACTTCTAGGTTTTAATATACATTCAACATTTAATAACATTAAAAAGTTCTGATAAAAGCTTTAAAGAAAGAGAAACAGAGCATGATTTAGATCTGTAAAATTGTCCCTCGCTGTAACATTCCTTTATGTATAATCTCCTTATCCAGTTGAAATCAATGTTGAAGCTGAGTTTTAAAAGCAAACAAAAAAGAGTGTTTTGGTGTTTTTTTAAATATTGCGTATAAGACTGTGGATAGGAACTGCAAGAACTGGAACTAAAAACTTGAGTAGTTTTAAAATGTTTCCAGCCCTGTACAAAATACAAACCACGACTGCAGGGCTGACAGACTATGAGGTTGTGGTAAGTTTATGCAGTCAGCAAACAAGCATGGTGGCAACAAAAATCCTGAAAGTGATATCATTATTTTGTCTCCAGACTGGACAAGGCAAGTGAGGTCTGGGTGCTCAGGTTATAATCTCCTGATTGAATAGGTCTGTGTGTGTCAGAATCAGCATGTGTGCACATCTCTGTCATGCTGGCTGCGTCCTTGTCTGCGAGACAGCGTACGTGTGCATTTGCATTTGTGTTTGTCTGTGTGTGAGTGCAGGATTAGCGTGCCTCTCCAGTCCTCTGGCTGTAATCGGACGGGACATTGGCTCCATGACGGCCTGAAGCCCCCACCACCACCCACTGTGGAGCGCCTCTGTCCCTTTCACCCTGTCATGTATGTTTGGCTGCCAGTCTTGGGACTGTGGTGGTATGTTAGGAGTTAAAACAATTATTCCTGCTCACATCACACAGCGTTTTTTCCCTTTTTTTAAAAAAGAAAAAAAAAGAAAAAAAAAGAATTTAGCTTCTAAAAGCAAAGGGCTGTTTGACCCAATTCCTGCATCTTAGGTCATACTGCATGATTATTTCATTTAGAGGTATCAGCTGCTTTAAAAAAAACTTAAGAAATTGATCAAGAAAAAAGCAACTGGAGTTCTTGAGCTGATCTAAAAGTGAGAGTCCAGAACTGAACAAGAAAGCTGCCGCAGCTTCATCAGGATGATGGTTCAGAGGTCTTTAGATAAACAGACATCGCTGATCAGGTTAGTCTGAGCCCTCTGACCCTCGACTAGCCGGTCTGCTGTTAGTTTGGCCCCTAACCTCTTCTTTTGTCTTCAGACTCAACGCCCAAGCGCACTCACTTACCCACACACACTCCTACTTGGCCTATTATCCTTGACAGCCCTTATGCTCATATTAAGATCTACTTCAGTGATTTCAGGGCTGTTTCAGCCATAAACTCTCATTTAGGGGGAAATTAGCCTGGGTCGGAGTCTTGTTACTATACAGTCCTTAACAGCATTAGGCCTTTCTTGTGGCTTTTAAATAGCAACAAGGATAAATAGCACCATTCAAATAAACCTCCGCCATCATACTTTGTCACACCGTATGTAATGGCAAGCATTTATTGTTTTACATTATTCTATTGCCATTGTGCTGTTATTTCAGTGCGGGACCGCGTGCGCCGATTCTAATTATAGATGCACACATGCTGAAAGAAGGGTTAATGCATCTATGAGCCTTGTTCACAATGATGTCTTCATCCCCTGAATAAGTAGGTCTGACAGGCTCTTAAAGCAGCATCCATTAATCTGAACAAACTACGGGACGATTCTGGCAAGAAATGTAGAAATTCAAAAGGAAAAATTCCTGAAAGCTCAAATATGTGGAATTATAATCAAGACTTGAAAAAACTTTATATCTTAGCATTTTTTCCCATCCCGGTGAAACAGTTGGTTCATAGGGGCTAAGCCAGGCAGTAAGGAGCGCCATCAGTTCCATGGAGATGAACCGTAATCAGCTTTTCCAATTACACTACATCTCAGACCACTTATTCCACGCAGAATGGCAGCACTAATGCTGGACATCACACAAATGCCTTTCAGAGTTTTTCAAGAGACTCCAGTTTATACTTTCAAACAAATTGTTCAGCCTGTAATGGAAAAAAAAGGCTTTATAAGTCTTTGATGTCTGTTTTAAAAAAAGCTTCTTTGCAAGAGAAATTGCTCTGTGTCGCTGGACAGAAGCTTTAGAATAGCACACAGCCGGGACGCAAGCTGTCCACAGCACCCTGTCTTGTTTTTATAAAACACGGCTCTGCAGGCCAAATGAGTGGCATTTAAAAATGTCAGTCTTGTAACATAAAGTGACTCTGCTAAAAAGATGTGCTTGCGTTCTTCTGTTAGAAACCAATGTGTTCGAGTAGACTTGGGTGAGAAAATGAGTGCATGGCAGGAGAAGAGGGGATAGTTGCATATGTGAGTAGGAGGGGTGCAACAAGGATGGGGGCAACGATAAGCACCACTTAGGCTCTTTGATTGCAGAAGTTCATCAATCTGCTGTCCATCCAGCGTGTCTGAGAAAGTCTTCCTCTGATAGGTTGAGACATTTTTATACACATACCACCTCCATTTGCTGCGTTTGATATTACTGCAGCCGAAGTCACTCGTTTCCCTCCATACAGAGTTCTGTCAGTGCACAAGCAAAAGTGTAGCAATGCAGTCCAGCGAACTGGAGCCCCCTAAGACCCCCCCCCCACCCCCTTCTTCTTGTTCAGGACTAAGTTTGTCTGGAGACAAAAGGGTTAAGGAGGGATCAGAGCCTCTGAGGAGCTGCCTGCTTAACCTCTGACCTCATGGTGTATGAGAGAGAGACGGAAAGGTCGAAAGAGAACAAGAGACTGAGAGAATGAGAGAAAGGGCGGTTTGATAACTTTGAACACGTAACGATATAAGTAAATGTAAATCCACTGGATCAGAAGTTTAACTGTTTAACAGTATTTGCAAACAAATTTATCTGCTCTACATTTCTGCTCTTTTCAAATATGAGGTTTGAAAAGTAGTGTAGATTTTCTGCAAAGGACACAGAAAGATGTCAGCCGATAGGCACCATTGTCTTTCTTTGTCTTCCATCCTGAACCCCTCCCCTCTCTGGGCAACATGTTGTCGGTGAGGTGGTCCAGCTGGTGGAGACTGGAGATGCTAAACAACCTGTCAGAGATAAGAGGAGGTGGACAAGGTATGGACGACACAGCCAGAGCTCTTATGGGGGTTTCAGCGCTGAGTGGAATACTGAGAAACATTTGAGGTTCGATATACTCTATATGACAGCTTAGTAAACATTGTTACAGCACTTTTGAATGAGGCTTCACTTGTTCCTGTTCAGCCGAAGCCGATAAAGAGCACTAGACTTAGAAGAGTTTCCTCTTAAGATGTGCTGAACACACTTTAAATAGCCCGCTGGGAATGTTAATAGCTTGTTTCTGCCACATGGAAGAGGAACGCTCCAACCAGTCGGCTTTCGCTTTAAAAATGTATTCAGTTTCTGTTTACAAATTTGTATTTATTTTAATAAAACAGAAATTTGGTTTGTTCATCACAACTATTAATCAACGATTTGAGGTTGAGGGTTAAAACAGGAAACAAACCCCTCAATGAGAAACAAATATCTCCTCATAACTGTGTTGTTTCACAAGTTAACGACAAACTAATCTTTATAAATCTAGAGCAATAAATACTATTAGCGGGAACAATGCTAATTAAAAAAAAAACTGTAAAACAATCTCACATCAGTCTTACATCTCATTGTCATACACACACCCACCCACACACACGCACACACACACACACACACGCACACACACACACACACACACTAATCAAATACATATTGAGGAATGACAAAGATCTTATTTCTGTTATGATCGAGCACCTTATGACAAGTTACTGCATGTTAAAACAGGTGGGAAGAAATACACAGATTGCTTTTATGACACAAAACATGAACCAGGCCCGACTCAACCGTGTCTTCTGCACAAAAAGAATAAAGAATATTTCTTAACAGCCACCTAAAAAGGTACGTGTGCTTAATCGAATAAGCAATTAATGAAGCAACACCGTGCAGATCTGACACACCACTTCAGACTTTAAATAAAGAGATCAATCAGAGTTGGTTTGTCAACATGAGAACATTCACAGCGTTGCGTCTCTTTTTGCTGAGCAATTCTCACATGTCAGGAATCAACACAGCACTCATGAATAATTCACAAACAAACAAAAATGGGCCAACAAGCTCACGCATAAAAACACTCCAGCTTCGACTGGTCAGTTAGGCATAAAAGAGAGCTGCGTCGTCATTGGCCACCTTTCAGAGAACAGAAGAAGCTGATTGGTCAGACAGGGGGGTGACAGAGAGGACAGCGGTGACAGCTGTGTGACGCTGAATTGTGCAGTTACCCAGAATGCAGTACAAATACTGTTTACAGGTCCTTCAGCCTGTAGCGAGGTCTAAACAAACTGTTTATCTCTATGGTGCGATGCCTGCAGCCAGCACCGCTTGTCTCATTGGAAATGAACTCGATGCATCCTTGAGCTGAGCTAAGCTGACATAGGGTTTGCATACACATATACACACACATTTAGACCGCTCATGCCTTTTCTTCTTCATTGAGACTATGAGTATGGAGCTGTGCTTTGCTCCAAAGCAGAAAAAAAGCCTCCTTCCGGCTCTGTGGAGAGAGCTGAGATCATTTTTTGGCCATTAATATTACCGTCTGTCCGACAGTGGTCACTATTTACATCCTTCACAATGCATGAAGTGGGAGAGATTGAGAGGAAAACGGCCCAGCGTTGTTAATGGTCTGGCTTTGAAAGGGCTCACAGAGCAAACGTTTGGATGACACCGGTTACTGAGTTTCACAAAGACGATAAAATACAACTTTGATGTTCATTGCATTGCCTGGAAGGAGCTTCATTTTTTTCTGTACATTATCGATGTCCAGTTCCAGTTCATAACAATCCAATGCTCCTTCCAGCAGAGAGGAGAAACAACTCTTCACACAGCACAATGGCACACTTGTCACAATAGTTTTACAAAAGTATCCTCCTATTTAGTCTGTACACAGTGCAGCATCTCTCGGAAGAGCAGAAAGAGTGGAAAAATTGAATTCATGGAGAGGAGAAGTCTGTCTGTGGTTCAGTTAGGAGGCTGCGCTCCATTCTGGGACGCCACACCTGAGGTGTGTGTGTGTGTCTAGCGTGTGGTAAAGAGGCGGGGAAAGATTGTAGCGAGGGTACTCTTTCAGAGGAGAGCCGAGCTGCCTGCTGTGAATGCTCTGAGTGTTCTGAGATGGAGGTCCGGAGCTCTGGCTCTGGTAGGGATCGTGGGGAATGTGCTCTCCCAGCGGCGGAGAGGCCTGATGGGCTATAGCGCTGAGCCGAGAGCCCTGAGGGCTGGAGCTGTAGGGAGGATGAGCGGTATAAGGTGGGTAAGGTTCCATGGGGGTGATGGGAGTGGGGAGCGGGCAGGTGTACGACCAGGATGGACAGCTGAGCTCATCCATTCTGGGCTCTGAGCCGGCATACATGCACGCCTGGCGCTGTCCCATGTCTGAACTGTAGGGGGAGTCGGTGAGACTCAGGGCAGGGTTGTTGGATAAGCCGGCTGGAGGAGGGGGGTAGGAGGAGGGGTGGAAGTAAGGTTGACCCTCGGTTGGGGAGCCGCCAGTAAAGGGTTTCTTGTGTGGCTGCTGCGGGTTTCTTGAAGCACAATTCTCCTCCACTGCAGTGGGACAGAGATAATAAAAATAAAAATTAAAAAATCAGCATTTTGACATCAATTACACATGAAAAGTAAAAAAAAGTTCCCACCTGAAAATTACTTTTAGCTATGAAAAAAGAAAATACGCTGATAAAGATAAAAGTTCGGAGAAACCAGAGTTAGATGAGATTTTAGATCTAATGGCATTTTTCTCTGAATTTATTGAACTAAAGTGATCCAAACAACGGCCACTCTCTTCTTATCTAGCAAAGTGCTATAGTGCTTTCTCATTTTTTATCTTCTCTGCCATTGATTAATACAGCACGAAATGGGTGCAAATGAAAACAAATCATTTATTTATTCATTTAACTGCTGCCTTTGTAGGTCTGATGTTAATTAGATTCGCAAAGAAAGTAAATAATAGAATCAGCACATATTAATAGATATTTTTCATTTAGTTGCTCCTTTACTTTCCAGGGAGACATTCGTTTCCATTTAGCGTAGTAGGCAATAAAAACAAGCAGAAGCTATTTAAAATGCTGCATTCAAGAGGGACCATTGTTCTTGCTGGCTAGAGCCTGTTTCATAATGATGATGATTTGTTTAACAAACTATGAAATCTTAGATGATGGAGCAGCTTTGATTGCACCACTGAGAAAATAGTCATATGAAAATGAGCTGAGAGAATGACTACTCCAGAGTAAATACATCCCTGTGTTTATTGATGTTTTTAACACACAGCTTTCTCCCACCTTTCCTCTTGGTATAGTGGTAGACCTGCGGATGCTGGCCAGGCTGCAGGTGTGGATGCAGGTGGCTGTAGTGTGCAGGGGGGGCACTCAGCAGCTCCTGAGGACTGCCACCATTCAAGCTGTTCTCACAGCTGTAAGGAGACCTGACAGCCTCAGGGGACCCCTGCAGACCCCGACTCTCCGCACTGAAGGTGCTTCCAGTGGAGCATGGTCTTTGACGGACGGTGCTGCGCGGCACCACGGGGTAATCCTTACTGAAACAGACAGAGAAGGCTGGATTCAACATAACGGCATAAGGAACAGTCTGCTTCTTGATGCTGTTATAGATGTGGGAATGATGCACAAAAAACACTTTTTCTGAACCTCAACAGGTTTTTTTCTGTTGTTTTTTTTTTTTCTTGTCATGACTGGAGTTTGCTCGGCTGAGTGCGTGTGCTCTTATTGTCTTCCCCTTTTCCTTCAAGTCTACTTAGATATTCTCCATCCTTTCACCTCTGATTTCTTTCTGCACTCACTGCCCTCTTGGTGAACTTTGTGGTATGTAGGAGACAGCGGGCCACATCGCTCATGACTCCTGCAGAGATACACACACACACACATGCACGCGCACGCATACACACACACACACACACACGGCCAGCGCAGTTGTGAGATAATTCACCGCTCTAAAAATAAACATCCATCCGTGTGTCACTTCAGATAGACTCTCCTCTGCTCTTGTCTCCTCTCCGCCAACAACACAGCAACATTAAAAACAGGGATGCTGCATCTAATAGCCCTCTCTTTCTCTCTCTCTCTTTCTCCCTCTCTCTCTTCTTCTCCTTCCTTGTCTTTCATCTCTCTCTCTGCCATCAGTAACAGCCTCTCCCACAAATCTTTGACCTGCCTACCACAGCACCACTTGAATGGAGATTATTTCGGCACGCAAACAGATACCATGTAGGGCCATCAGCTGATCCGTAGTGACAGCCTAATAGACCAGCAGCAACGTGATACGTGTTCATCGATGCAGCGCCGGAGCGGATTCTCGGTGTGTGTTTGTGTGTTTGCACTGCACATTCAGTATGAGATCAACCTTCAGGTGACAAAGACTCACATCTTTTCCTACCACTTGGCTTCCCTCTCCCACATACTCTCATGTCTGAGAGCATATGTGCTCCATCATAACAACCTTCTCCTCTGGCTGGGAGAGGATGAGGGTAAAGACTGGTTTCCTATAAAACACTCACAAGCAAACAGACTTAAAAAAAAAAAAAATTAAGGCTTTACTCACCCTTGAAGCTTGGCCATGCGGTGCAGTTCGTTGTCGTCACTGCCTCTGAAGCCTTTAGCGAAAGGATTGTTCTCTATCTTCAGCTGTGTGATCTAAAGACAAAACATTTAATTTAACCCACAAGTCCAATCAAAAGCAATGTCGCGCACGGACATCCAAAGACCTAACGGCACGTTCAGCTTCTAACCACTCCCATAATTGACTGAATCGGTGGTTTACTATCAGTCAGAGGCCCTGCACATGTTAAAAGCAGCCCTGGTGGAGCGCTGCGCGGCACGGCCAACATTCCTCAGCTGCTGACACGTCCAAATGAGCAGGACGGCGTTCTCGCCAGCTGACACAGAATAAACTGTTTACCCAAACAGTCGCCAGGTTTAAGGGGTTCAGGCCAACGCTTTTAGAGCTCCAAAGCTTTGAGCTTTGATGTTAAGTCTTAAGACTTTTCTCTGTGATGTCATGTTTTTTGTGCTGTAAAGGATTTCATTTGGCTAAAGACGAGGCTGAGCGCACAGCAGGCAGGCGAGCCAGACACCAGCTCCAAACACACTTTAAAGAGCCTCCACCCAGTGAAGCCTCAACAGCTCTGCTTTCTGTACAAGAATACCAGAATATCAGTACAGACAGGGTTTTCTTTTAAGTGGGGTTATTGAGGCTCAATCTTTTTAAACAGTAAACAATCACGACTATAAATAAGTATTTGGAAACTTACTACAGCTTTATATTCCCTTTATACTACCCTGTCTGCTACATGCTACAACTACTAATCTAGAGATTGCTGTCTTTGCACTGAACAGGACTTTATACAGTGTCATTGTACTTTTTATATAATGACAATAAAGAATCTTATTCTGATTATTAAAGGAGCTATAGCTGATATTATTTTAAACTTTCTAAGAAACATGGTTTCTACACTGTATATTATGTGGTAAAAAGGCAGAAAGTCGGACTTACCACTTTTAAGTCCATAAAAATTTATTCCCTAAGGGAACTAGCTGATCGGAATCAGGAAGTTCGGAAGTTAACCCCTTTGGCAGAGAAAGAGCGTCACGCCCAAACTAAAAATTAGCTGCTTTTGCTAACTAAAATGGTCTGGACTCGTACATTTGCGCAATCTATGAGTCATTCATTTGTATGGACTTACCCCTTTTACCACATAATATACCGTGTAGAAACTATTTTTCTCAGAAAGATTAAAATAATATCAGGTATAGCTTCTTTAAGTATTATCATTAAAGTCTAAAAATGAAACACAATGTAACTTATTTCTTTACAACTAATTTTATGATGTATACGTACTTTTCTGATAAGCTGATCAAATAAGCGTCTTGAAGCCTCGCCTATTCGTCTTCCTAGAGCACATTATGTCAACAAAGTTGGATCAACAAAGATCAAGGGAAAGAAGCGGCTCGGTAGAAACTGACACTAATACGAGCATAAAAACATATGAGACATGTGTGTGTGAGAAAGAAAATGAGGTTTGCCTGTAACCAAAGACAAAACTCCCCAAATGGATCTAAATGATCATTGCTCATTTGTGTCAAAAACCTCTGTGTTTTGTAAGGATGATTATGAAATGATGCAGCCTCTAAGTCTGAACAATGGGAACACATCATACTTCATGTTCACAATGACAATGGATGCCTGGAAATCATACTCCAGTGACCACACATTGATTTTGGTCCCCATTATTGAGGACCAAGCTTCAAGTATATTTTATTTTATGATCTTCCTCCCCTTTACACAGGGAGCTTTGCATACCTTGTGGTTCTGATAGGACGTCACAGCAATGAAGGCAGTTTCAGAGAAGACGTGGGTGCAGAAAGCTGTGTTTTTGGAGCCAAAGCCGTTGTTTTCATCTGCTTTCACAATGTGTAGACGAGGCTGGTATTTGTGCATAGAGTTCAGAATGATCTGCACAAGGTAGAGATTGAGAAGAGAAAGACCTGTCATGTTCACAGAAAGCCACCAGAAAATGATGAGACATGGACTGTCTGTACAGTCAAGATAAATTCGCTTTTCTTGGCTGAGGTTGATCTCTATATGTGGTTTATATTGTTTTTAAGATGATACTATACTCATCTCAAAGAATCACAGTATGGTGATTCTGTCACCGCACTCAAAGAAAAGTTCATTCAGCTGTTTTAATGGTAAATTAATAAATTAAACATGCTTATTTTATGATGTAAAAACTACAGTTTAATAGCTGTACATTCTGTTTTTGTAATGGATATCTTTGAAAGAAAATACTTAATTGAACTGTTTACTATTCTTTTCAAATAAAGAAGAGAGAAAGGTTTAAATGATGAACCTATAGAATTCTAAGTTAGCACTTTCTTGCACCTTACCTTACTTATCACAGTTTAATCTGAGTGTAATATTCACTTATGAAAACAATATTCACAGGTCAGCTCTGTAATATGGAGCCTAGTTACAAACATTTTTTTCAATATCCAACATGAGTTTTCAATTGTATTCACAGTGTTGCTATGTCATTTGGGGAAAATTACAATGCTCACTGGTATTTGTCAAGATGCATCTCCTCCAGAAAAATTATCTAAATCTTTCTACTATTGAATGAAGAACGTGAAAAATTAATAGAATTTAAAGCTTCCCTGCATTTAGAAGTAATGAGTGCCATCTCCCCATGTCTTATACCTGACATCAACCCCACATCATCAATGACTGAAGAAATTTGCTTGTTTTCTGAAGTTAAGTTTACATGTTTCTATCAAATGTTCCTACTTACTCTCCTTACCTGGTACAGAGTTATTATTCATATCCGAATATACTTTCATTCAGTCAACAACCGTTATGTCTGCTTATTTAAAGTCTGCTGTAACCTTGTTTTCTTCCATTTAAATGTTAGTTATGGCTTAGGTTGGGGCTTCTTGGGGTGTGAATACCATTTCCTTCAGCCAAGCTTTTACACTTCAGTCACAAACATGGATTCTTTTAGTTATTTTCTACTTTCAAGACAAACTGCTTGGACTTTTCTGTCCTTAAACAATGACATCCTCCTTGGTATCCCCCTTATGTTTCCTTTTTACAAGCTTCCTATTTTGTTTCTACTTCCCTCAAACTACAGACACGCTGGCTTGGAACATTGAACATCATTTGCCACACAACGTGCTGAATTCCTTTCTTAAAGGAGCTTCGAACTTTCTTTCCATTGTTTCCTCTGACAGTTCCCTTGTTGTTGCTGGTTCCTGTCAGTCAGCTAGTATAAGGGCTGCTTGAGCTCTCTTTTCAGTTCATATTCAATTGTATGTTTAGATTTATAAAGATTTTTTTTCTTGGAAAACAAATTACAAAGCTATTTCACATATTTCCAGCTTTTATTCAAATTCAATACAATTCTGTGTATTTACTGCTAATTCTGGCTGATTAATGTTGTAGCTAGTCTGAACCATGTTTACAAAAGAACTCATTTTTAAACACAGATGTCTTCATTTCTCTTTGATCCCTAACCTTTTAGACCATTTCAGCAGGTGGTGGATTAAGGGGATCATGGACCCCTGAGAGCCCACCCATGTTCCAAAACTTATTTTAAAATTTCACTGATTCATCTATGGATTAATGGCTTCATTTGACGGCCATGATACAATACCCACACGTATTTGACGAAACAAGGCTATTGTATATATTTTCTTACAATAATCGAGCGAATCCCTCAAATTATCTCAAGACCCCCATTGGGGTCCCAACCTCAGGTATGAAAACCTAAAATGTCTGATAGCGAAAATTGCAACATGCAGGCAGACATGGTTCACTGTACCAGAATAAATCCAAAATCATACCATCTGCACCAGTACAGCCAGCACAGAACAGCATTTTCCAGTCTCTGAAGCAGTAGCCTACACTGGGTCCAGACTGATGATCACCAGCACCAATATTTCTTTGAGATTGAGTAAACGGGGATCTGGCTGCATTCAGCCAATTAACTGCTTTGTTTCTGTTATTTTTGTAATGGGCCAACAGAAGTTAAGGTTAAAGATCTTCTGGCCAATAGGGGCCCCCTACACGTGGCCTAGGTTAGCCTTTGCATTAATCCACCCCAGCTGAAATTTTCAGCTGATAGATAGCATAGTTTCATAACCACATTTTTATTTTAACCACTCAGAAATGAACAACTATGTTTCTTTGTTTTTTTAATTAAATTGTACTTTCTATTGTATGTAGGCTACAATAGTGCAGGAGCAAGTTTATCCAGGGGGTTTCAGTTAATTCGAGTGACGTGTCCGCTGGTGACATGTATTAGCTAATGGACTTTGGAGTCACTGGATTTATTATCTCTAATTTAATGTGCCTCAAAAGATTATTATATTTCTCTGTTTGCATTCGCAGGCCTATCCACCAAGATGTGCGCATGCACAATAACCTCTTTTTTTTACCGTCCACCTGTGAGAATGTAGACAGTAAATGCAAATTTAGACAATTATTGTAGGATGAGTGCAGTGGAAGCCGGAAGTGTGTGTCCGCATGTGGACATGAGGTGTGTCTGCTCTGCTCTCATTGGTGTTTGTGTTGTGAGGTCAAACTTACATTTAAAAGAGCGGCAGGCCTGAGGAATGAGTGTATGTGGGCGCGTGTGTGTGCCATGCACGCACTACCTGCTTAACTAATTGCTTGACTGAAAATTACACTTCTGTTAAGCATATTTTTCAATAATTGAAAACAACTTTTTGGATTTAATTGTACGTCAGATTTTAGTTTAAATACCAGATTACTTTCTGTCTTGTAAATAACCTTATATTTAAAAAATGGATAATAATAAATAATAGTAATAATAAACAAAAAGGCTCAAATAAATTATTAAAATATAGAAGATTATAGTAAATACAAAACCAGAGTATCCACACAAAAATTAAAATCATCTCATCTGGTAGAAGTTAATATGATGGACTCACGTGTCCAAACGGATCCAGGTGGTTGTTGGTGAGTTTGAGCTTCTGAAAAGAAACGAGTTGACGGCTCCAGTGAGCTCCAGTAGCGGGAGAGTCTGGGTGGACATAGAGCCTGCCTGGCATCGCGGGCTCCGCTTTACCCGTTATTGACCTATGTGTGGCCACGAAGATGCAAAGCAGATTGGAAAATGGTCAGACGGTGACACTGAAGCGGAGCTGGCAAAGCCTCGCTCTGCCAGGCGCCCTGCACGCAGCACAGCAGGCCGCAGTTGTAGCTGGCTGCACCAGGCCCGACTGGCGCTTCAATTTGACATAACATGGATGAATAAATGAATAAATAAATAAATAGAAATTTTAAAAAATCGTCAATGCTTTTTTCATTTTGTTTTTGGTTTTGTTAGTTGTTTTTTCATTTTTATTTTTTGGGTATATTGCCACATCTGAGCCACATCTTGATCCTCAGGCACAATGAACCCATACTCTAAATCCTGTAACATCACTGCAGCTTTAGGACAGAAATTTGCCATTAAATATTGTGATGCTATAGTTTTGACTGAAATAAAAAAATATATATAAAAACTGCAACACAAGTCACTTGCTTTTGACTTATTTCCCTAATTCTTGCTGTAGCTGACGAGACGTGACAGTAGCGCGCGCATGTTGGAGCATTTTAATGAATTGCTATACAGGTGAGTTTCCCTCGGCTACAACAGAGTTACATGATACCAACAAAAAGACTTATTAAAGGGTGTTATTAAGGTAATGGTAATCTTCATATTTAGCTTACAGCTGAAAACATTTAGCTCCAATAGAAGAACAAAACTAATTTAATGCCTGCAAAGGGGCTTTAAAAAGCAACAGAAAATGTAAGTCTGCACATTCTTTACAAAAAATGACAGATTAAAGATAAATATTTAAGAGGCTCGACTCATCCATTTGTTCATATCTCTTTAGGCCTCAAATTTTTTACAGTATTCTTTTTTCTTCGCTTATTAACACCAACCACCTGTTTTGTAAACTGGCACGCTGTGTCACACCACTTTTATCGCAGCCCCCCACCACCACCAAGCCTTTTTTGTTCTAATAAGGGAGCTTGTGTCTGCTGCTACGATGAGGCTGAGCATCGATGGATCTCATTGTAGAGTCAGTGGTCCGTTTGGATTTTCCCCCTAGCACAAGTCGAGTGAGAGTTTAATCCGGGCTGGGCCGTCTGTCCGCCACGTGAACCCATCATATTCTGATGCAACCGGCGGGCAGACACACAGGGGGGAAACACGGGGAACTAGGCCATCCCAGTCTGCAAGAAGGACCCGACCTTTAGCAGAGCAGAGGAGGGGTGGTATAAACCCATAATAACACTGAGTACGCAGAGTTCAGTCAGAGGCTTTTGCTGCAGAACTGACATTAAAATAGGAGGAATTAAATAAGCTTTGACAATTTATCTCTGAGTTTATTTTTTGCCAGTACTGATTATTTTATGTTGTTGATATTTTTGTGGATTAACGTAATCTCACATATGGTTTTATTTGCATTCTAGCTTTCGTGGTTTATCCTGACAAATGACATGGCTCAAGCGTGCCGCACATGTCGCACAAAACGCTAATAGAAATGTACAAACCATTTATTATCCGCGAATTTGTAGCGATGGTCATCACCGGGTACGATGTCCATCAGGAGGATGTATTTGGTCTTTGGGTTCAGTCCTGTGACTTTGACTTTGTAGCTCGGGAACATCCTCCTAGAGGAAAAACATCCAAGGAGAAAAGTAACAAGACTGACTTTCCAACTATGAAAATGTTATTATAAAAGCACATGTAGCCTACGTGTGTTTAATGTTGTTGGACTGATGCTTTTTCAATCATTTTTTTCTCTCACTATTAAAATACTCAAAATACTTTAATGCTTAGATCACTTTTTTAAAATGATCTTAATTAATTAGCAGAGCACTAACCTACTTTTCTTTCTTACCTCCCAGCTTTAGTGATGATCATTTCAGTTCCAACCTCATCGAACTTGGTCCAAAGCTCCCTGTCATGAAGGACAACTTTGATTGCCTCCATCCCCTGCAGCAGAATACACACACTGCTCAGTACAAATGATGTGGACGTTTTCAAACAATGAAGGACACATGCTTTTTGCAGGCAGGCTTGGAAGGGAAAACTATGGTATAAATAAAAGCATCAATTGCTAAAGTTTAAGTCACTGTTTTGTCGCATGCTTTGTCCAAAAATATGTATTCCCATTTTTTAAATAAATTTTGAAAGAAAAATAAGCTATAGCTTTATAGCTGTTATAAATAATCAGTGTTTACATCTTGACATCTTGCTCATCATACCTGCTGGCTGGATGCTGTCTGTGGTGAAGCAGCAGAGTTTAAAGTGAAGCTGTGCGTTTCCTGTTTGCCCTCTTTTGGAGAATCCATGTCCGGGCGCTCGGCAAGCCCATACTGGTGCCCCCCGTTTGCCATGTCCCACTGACACACACACACACACACACACACACACACACACACACACACACACACACACACACACACACACACACACACACACACACACACACACACACACACACACACACACACACACACAC
>JAVQJG010165113.1:0-15403 GCA_036024015.1 Craterocephalus amniculus
GAAGCCGCTGCACTCAAACTGAGGGCCGATTTGTCCATACTATGGCAGCAATATTTCATTTATATATTAAAGAATGGTCTCAGATTGGGAATAAAGTGTATAATATGGAACCTTTAAGGAGTTGATCTGACAAATGAGATGTGTAAACTGTGATTTTCTGTTTCACAAAGTCAGTGTTTTTGCAATAAGTAAAATGTCACTGCCATATTTAGTCTATATCACCATTTTATGAGACATCAAACAAATGAAATGATGGATTATAGCTTTCTTGAAGACAGTTAATCCAGTTATTAAAGTGCAACACATGATGGTTAATGTAATAAAAAAAACATATTATGTAATGATTTCTGTCACGGACCTTATTACAGTATTATTGTGTTCCCTTTAATCCTGCAAACAAAATCTCATTTGTTCATATTTATGTGTATTTCAGCTACGTTACTAGTTTTCTTTCTTTTACCACACCAGTAAACAACATTGCCTGCGACAACTTCCAGCTCAGTGAAGAAAAGAAGGATCTGGAAGAGGAGGAGGCAGCTAATGGGCCCCGGCAGATCCTTCCCTACAGCTCAATGTTCATCTTTGGACAAACAAACCTGTAAGTCACAACTTGAAGGTGTCTCAGAGGAGTGATGCACCGTGAGCATAAACAGCTTACTAAATGTGAACATTTAATGCCATGTATATATTTTTAAAGATGTGAAATGATTTAATTTACATTCATTTTCAAGGTAAAACCCTGACTAATGCTACGTTCATGTTTATTCACAGCATTTCCACAAACATATCAGAACTGTTTAAATAAAAGCTTTCTGATCACTGTGAATACATTTAATGTCTCATCTACCCAAAGCAACATGCCCCCACCAAAGGAACCCCTGGGACTGTATTAGATCTGAACAGCTTTACATTTAACAGTTTGAGAGTTACTTGTCTATTGACCTTTGGTCATATTTTTTAATTAAGATTGAACCTTTGTGTGGTTTGACTAAATGGCCTAAACACATGACCTAATTATTTTAACTTATTTAACTGTTTTGATGATAGTTTTAATGTATTTATTGTATACTTATTCATTTTCTTTTTCTTTTCTCTCTTTTTTGACTTTATTTTAGTTCTTCATTTGTATAAACTCTGATTTGTCTCTCTCCTTGCCTGCTCGAGTGGCAGGGATGTTGCCATCGTGACTGCTTCTTCCTTTTTAAGTTAAAAGAGACAATATTATACAATAGTTTATGTTAGTGAAGGGTGGGTATTATATTATTGATATTCACGGGAAAATATAAGTACGGGAAAGCGGCAGGACCAAATAAGTAGTTTCCGGGCCAAAACGGGACACTTGACAGGCATAAACTGAATACTACCTACTGTACTGCCTGTACCTTATTTTACATTTGACTATAGATGGTGGCAGAAGAAGTAGTTCCTCACAACTGGATATAATTTAGACAAGATCCTGATGCCATAGTTTCTTCCCACTGTAGTCCAGTTTGTAATAAACTATATATTTACCCCAAATGACTAAACTATAAAAATTGATACTAAAACATAACAAGCTTATATTGGAGGTATTAGTATTCAAGTATTTAGCCACTCATCACGTATTTTCACACTTAACGTTAACAAATGCTGATGCAATAACCTTTTACGTCCTGTCTCTTCTCTGAGCTCTCTGCAGCCAAAGTCAGGCTGATGTAGACTCTTTTTTCATCTCTAGTCCCCATCACTTATGGCGTGTGTTCAAAAAAGTCAATGTGTTGATACCCAGTTGTTGGCGTGTGCCGCGGTGTCTTAAAGCCAAAATAAGCTATATATTGGCTGCAAATTTTTTTTAAAAACACTGTTCTAAGGTAAAGCACACACACCTTTAATTTGGAAAAAATAAACACACACACATGCTGTGCAAGTGATCAATTACCTGCAGAGATACAAAATCAAATAATGCACTTCTAATTTGCATTTAAAATTGATTAGAAGAAAATAAATTAGTTCAATGAGTGAAAGTCCAGGCCATAGAGGGCCATGGGGTGAACAACTGGTAAGAGAAAACCAGCCAACATCCCAGTTTCAATTGTTTTATTCCAAGGAAGGGACTGGAATTTGTTCAAGCTGATCAAAAGATTCCGGAAATAATCATTTGCAATTATTGTTTCTCAGGACAAACAGTAAGTAGGGAAAATTTCTCTTAATAAATGAATAATGGAGAACAATATATAGTTTTACTTGTTAAATTAGATTAATTCCTTATTAATTGATTAACTAATGAGCAAAGGAACACAATCATAGATACAAGTGATATGAAATTATTCATACCAGACAATGAAGAAGTCTCCTTTATACGGTTAGCTTAATAAAAATATATTAGTCATCTAAATGCAACAATCATGTATCAAGATGTGCCCCTCACAGCTGACACCTGTCCACCTTGTAAGTGACTGATGGAAATGCATTTATCCACAGCCTGTTTGCCCCTGAATGTACCCAGTAATCTGCTTCTACTGACTACTTCTGTGTGGCCTTTCAGCGTGCGACGGCTGTGTCACTATGTGGTCAACCTACGTTACTTTGAAATGTGCATCCTGATGGTCATTACCATGAGCAGCATCACCCTGGCAGCCGAGGACCCCGTCTATGCCGAAGCACCGCGGAACAACGTGAGTCAAGCTGACATGTAGACATAATAAATAAACATCTGGAGGAACACAACAAAGCACACTGGTTCCCAAACCCATCAACACACTCATCCGAGGATTAGCATGAAGATGTTCATGCTCACACAAGCGAACAGGGATCAAGACAAAAATATGTCTCAAGTGGGCTGACTGGCTGAGTCTTTTGGACTGTTAGAGACAAACTCCCTAACAGGGCTTGACAGTTTATTTGTACTGAAGCACAAAAAAAAGCTTTTTAAATCAGTTTTGGGCACAAAGTTCCCTTTAGAATGATTTTCAAATGCTTTGAAAACGCACTTACATGTTTTGGTACATGTGCATGACATGTTAGCCCTTGTTGAGATAAAATTATTGCAGACATGGGACGTAAGGTTAAATTTTGATAGACAAGCTCAGCTAATTAGTATTCCAGTGCGAGACACGGAGGGAACATGAGGGGACTGTGTGTGCATGTGTTTTTACTTGTCAGAGAGGATGTGCAGTAAATGCATGCATGTGCAGAAGAGTGCAAGACGAAGAGACGGCTGACAGGACTAGTTGTGCATGTTGAATACATGCTTGTATAAAATCCAATGAGTATTACAGTGCAAACAGCTGTGGTAGGATCTGCCGATGAGTTCTCTGAAAGAATATTTTCTCCTGTGTTTACAGATTCTCAGATATCTGGATTATGTCTTTACCGGAGTCTTTACTTTTGAGATGGTGATTAAGGTGAGGAAATTGTTATGCAACCTGCTGTGCAGTAATGTGAAAAATCATTCCAGGTTGGAATTGAAATATTTAATTTATAATTCAGTATGAATAACATATCAGATGTTGAAAGTGCGACATTTTATCACATCATGTAAAATATGATCTCACCTTGAAACTCATGGTAGCAACAAATGTGAAAAAAGTTGGAGTAGGGGAAACAAGGGGCTGGAAAAGTGACTAGGACCAAACGTTTGGAGTAGAATTGGTATCAGATCAGGAACATGGCTGTGCATGAAAGGAGCATTTCAGAGCCTCTCAGATGTAAAGATGGACAGAAATGTTGCAATCTGGGACACAAAAGTGTGACTTAAAATCATGAAACAATTTCAGGAAAATAATCTTTAATGTAAAGTTGTGGGATATGAAGATCCCACCATCTACAGTGTTCAAAAGAATGAAAACTATGGAGGAATCTGTATACCTGCAACAAAGCTCAAGCTGTGGGTCAAAAGTGGATGCATATGATACAGCTGCCTTGCATTAAAAACAGACATGATTCTCTACTGGAAATCACTGCAGAGGCTCAGGAAGACTTACAGAAATCCCTGCCTGCGAGCAAAGTTCACCCTCAGATCCACAAATGCACTTTAAAGCTCTATCGTGCAAAGAAGCAGCAGGATGTGAAAATGATCCAAAAGCTAAATGTCTTCTCTGGAACAAAGCAAAGTGGAAAACTGTTGAAATTATTTTTTTGGAAAGCATGGATGTTGTGTCTTGCTGCCTGAAAAGGGGAGGGGGTGTTACGACCCCTATCCAGGGGCCTTTTCCCCCCTGGACTCGGGTCCAGGGGGGAAAAGGGATGGCAACACAAACAATCAGACTAATGATTTAAAAAAGGTAACAGTGATTTATTTACAAAGTGCAAATTACCCGACAAAACCCATTCGACCATTTACAACAGTAGCAAACCAAAAAGTCTCTGAATAAATGGCTAAACAACAGGAAACAACTCAAAACATCCTTTAACAGGTGAAAAAAAAATACACTAAATCAAAGACAAAATCAAGTCAAAAGGTCTGTAAAACTACAGCTAAACACACCAGTCAGAAATGCATCAGTCCAATTTACTGGACTGATGCAGTAAATTGGACTGAGCTTTAGGACTGTGACCTTGCCTGTCACAGTCCTAAAGCTCTTACAAGCTTTAGGACTGTGACAGGTGGCATCCAGCATCTCTGATAGGATGGGGTTGCATAAGAGCCTATGGCGTGGGCAGCTTCCACATCTGTGAAGCTCCATCAAGTAAGTACATGGATGTGTTAGAGCAACATCAGCTCCCATTTAGACATCGTCTCTTTCAGGGAAGCCTTGCACATTTCAGCAAGACAATGCTGAACCCGAAAGAAAATAGAAAAGATAGAAAAGATTTGGAGCAGCTGGTCTCCTCACTTTCCAGACCTTTATGCATAGTTGTTAAAAGAAGATGGGATACTACACAACGAGAAATAAGATTGTGTCTCTCTTCTAACATCTGACATGTGTTAATGTTTGGTTGTACTGTTTGAAGAAAAATAGTCATGTTACCCAGTGTAACCCATATTTGATACATAGAATTTCTGAGATATTTTGCAGAACTTTGTGGTAAAAACACTGCTCAAAACCCTGCAGTATACAAAATGTGTTGTACACATACTTGTAATACTTGTATTTTGGCACCTAATAGGTACCATCAAGCAAGAGTACACTACAATCATTTTGACATGTCAGATGTTGAAATAACCAAAAGAAAATGGCTAAAGGCCAAATAATGACTGCAGATTAAAAATAGATGATTCCTTCTCACTAGTTTTTAAATCTGAGCCGAGTGAAAGAGCTTATACATTTCTGTTGTAATGTGCCATTTCCCCTGTTTTGTTTTCCCCCTCTTACTATTTATTGTTTGACGCTAGATGATTGACTTGGGACTGCTCCTCCATCCTGGTTCGTATTTTCGTGACTTGTGGAACATTCTGGATTTCATCGTAGTCAGTGGAGCCCTGGTGGCCTTCGCCTGCACGTGAGTCACTCTTTCTATTAGTTCTTGAGCGAAATTATTGTTTCTCCTGTAGTAGTTTTTGCTGTTGTAGCCTCTCCACCATGGGCATCTAGAGTGGGCTGACATAAGGCACAGCCATGATTGGGCCTCCACTCCACACTTTTTTGCTCAAACAGCTTGAATGTTGTCACACAATTATTTTCCCATGAAATCAAGGCCTTTGCGCTTCCTTTGAATTATGTTTCTGCCACGACCATGCCAGACATTGTCAGGTTATCCTGGACTTGACTTTAGGTCTGGCCACACCTGAAAAAAGCTGTGGCCAAGCTGTGGTTAAGTTAGATTAACTCAGACAACAACTTTCTTGATTTAACTATTCCTCTGTTTACTTTGTTACATCTAGATGGCTGCCATGCGGGTAAGTTGAAAATCAGCCTGCATGCTCTGCCACTTGTTTCTGCACCTCCAAGCTAGTACAAGCTTAACAGCTTAACATTTTTCTTACATTTTAGCAGCAAGTCGCTGAACTAACGATAAATCGGAAAATAAAACCGTTTTCCCACCAGTAGCTTCCCTGGAGATGGCCAGTAATTTGTTTTCCCCTTTCTTTGGTACTTTTCCAGTAACAGAATTCTCTCAACACATTCTCCCAGCTCACTTGGCCAGTTCTGTGTTGCTGCTCCCGATGACACCTCAGAGTCAGCTTTCTATTTAAAAAATAAAGTTCTGTTTTTCCATCTTCAAAATAAAAGATTTTTTTTCAGAAACTAACAGCACACCTTCCACTTCAGCACCTGTTTCAGAACCCAATTAGGTTTCACAATGCTTGCTGAGGCTGCCGGATCTCTAGTTTGTTGCTCCTCCACAGAAACCAGGACTACAAGGTGCCTGACATCTCTGTGGAGAACTGTGACAGGAACCTTAATGGTGATCTCTTCTCCGGTCTTGACTTGGTTGGTTCTTGATTTTCACCGGGTAGCTGGGGAAGTCCTGACTTGGATGTCCCTTACAATCCCTCTCTTATCAGGATTTGTACTGATTATCTTGGTAACTTGAATTGACATCTTAAGGCATCCTGATCAGCAAGCCAAACAAGGTCTCCTAAGGCAACATTTTTCTCCCTTGCCTGTTTCTTGCTCCTGTCAAAGACTCTTGGTCCTGCAAATTGATAACACTTCTTATGGAACTTGTTTACATCTGACTGATCATTCTTATATAATATTGTAGGAGTAACCCTCAAACTGGAAGTGTCCTGGGTCTCCTTTTGAGCAGGCACGACCCAACAAGAATGAATTTGGCAAGAAATATGCCACACAGTCTTCTTATATTTGTGCCCTATCATCTTTAGGCCTCTCATTAGCCAGACTGGCTGCCATATGCACAAAGGTCTGAAATTCCCTCCATGTGTAAACGCCATCACCACCCAAGATCTGTAGGGCTTTCTTCATAGTTTGGACAGCCGCCTCAGCTGCCCCGTTTCTGTGACGGGAATCCATAGAGTGGATCCTCCAAGACCACATTGTGCCATGCTTCTTTCTTCACTTCTGATACTTCTAGGTCCCCTGAGAACTTCCAGAGGTTATCAAGGGCACGTTTGGTGCCTCATCTCTTACATCATAAGGTCCAAACAGGTCCATAGTGTCAAACTCAAATCTGTCACTCATGATCTGTTGGCATAGCTTTGTCGTTGCTTTCCTGCAGGCAACACAGGCATCAACAAACCTTTCGCTACTTTGTTCCCACCAAGCCTTCTTGGTTCACACTTTGAGCCTCTCGTGGCGATAATGTTGATATCCATGCTGTATGTGGGAACGGGGGCACCACTAATTTGTCCTCATTAAAGTATTCGATCATTCATCATTCATTCATCCTCCACAGACGAAAAATCCATCTTTTACTTTAAATGGCACTAATCGGTTAAAGGTGGTGTCAGGGAATGACACTTAAGCTTGAGTTGCCACGAAGAGAATCCTGAAAGCACACACATTCCCATCGTTTTAGGAAGAGTCAGGGACCAGAAAGCTTCATGATTTTATTTCAGTTCCTGGATGTGTAAATCTGAATTACAATGTCTAAAGACATTTTATATCCAAAAACTGATGAAAACTAGACTAAAACCCTTTTGAGTATTTATTGACTAAAACTGGACTAAGACTTACACATGACAAAATATGACTAAAACTAATATGTATTTTCATAAAAAGACTAAAACTAAGACTAAAACTCAAATGGCTGTCGTAGACAACACTGCCCAGGAGGCATAGTTCGCTCTGCAGACTCACCTGTCTCAACTCTCAGTCAGCGGGAGGTGTTTCTGAATGGTTCAATGGTTCAATGGTTCCAGCTTCAAGTTTTTCTGATTTTCCATGAGCTCTTGTCACCAATCCTGAAAATGTCTTTCTCTGCATTTGAAATGATGTTATGTCTAACATCAGTCACAAGTTCTCCAGCAGACTTTTGGCCATTTTAAAAATTCTGGTCCACTTTGCCAAGCCCCTTGAAGATCTTTGCGGTCAGCTCCTCTTTTAATGATGTCTGCAGTGTTCATGTTGCCTGGTATCCACAGTCAGTCTCCAACAGGTCAAGCCTTTAGGATCTCCCCGATCCTATTGGCAAAGAATGTTTGGTAACTATAGTCTCACTGAATGGCACCTTCATATGACCATTCTTCATGATGAGCTTCCTGAGTCTCAGTGCAAAGACTGAACCTCAGAACTGAGCTTTGACATCTGTCCAAGGGCAAAACTGACTACTTTTTGCCCAGTGGTGTCAGTTTGCCCTTGGACTCCACCAGCCGGCCTTCTATGCCTTGGTCTGTTTACACCCGAGGTACAAAACAGCTCTGTAGGATTGGTCATTCCCATCAGGAAAAGTGGTGGCCCAAGAACTTCCTGTACCCCAGCTGTACAAATTCTTGAAACAGTTTGATAGCCTCATCCCTGAGACCCTCAGAGAGTGTCTTGTCCCAGGTCCTTTTAATCATGTTTCCACCTCCTGACTCCTGAAAAGCCTTCCCCACTTTGTTTGCTCTGACTGGATTCAACGCTTCATGAAAAATCCACTTATCTTCAGGAATTCCTCAACTTCCTGAGTGATTTCATTCAGTCTGTTTGCATCGTTGTGGGATGTCAGGATGTCTACATAGCTGTTCTCCTCTTGTCCAAGAAAACTTGGGGCGTCTTGAAGTTTCTTTCATAACCAAATGTGCTATGTGTCCTGCAGGTTTGTCACCTATATACACTTTTGTGATGGCATATTCCTCTATTTCCTCATCCTGCCTGTCCCTCCAGAGGAATCTCTGCGCAGATGTATCTTGCTCTCTTCTAACTTCAGTAGCTCCCTGAATTGTACATCTTCTTAATGTCTCCTAAAGCTGGGTTTATACTTGCATGTTGTCTCTAGTGCGGTCAGATACATGGAGCCTAGCCAGTGCCTCTGTACTGTTATACTCGCGCATAGGTATTCACACTGGATCATGGTTTCTTTTCCGGATCTGCAGGCAGCAGTATGCTGGTTCTGGTCAATTAACTCTGCAAGGTGGCGTTTTTTTAATGATTCAACACACAAATTTAAAGTTTACATGTCATGATCAGTCTTTAAGGTTCACTATTAGATGAACAGTACAGTCAGATCATTTTCAATGCGAGTTATTATTCTGTTGATTTTGTGCCACAAATTACCAATGTTTCAGCAGGATCAATGATGTAGACTGTCATTAGATCAGGAAAAATTTGGTTTCATGTCACGTTTACCTGCGGTATAAAGGTAGTCAGATATCTGGAAACTAGTATCACAATATGATCAATTACAAGGGAATACTTCTGCGTCTCTCCGTCTGCTTAGCCGGCTGCATGTCAGTTCTGGAAGTGGGGCATGTCAAACTTCTGCAGACATACTGAATGTAGGCAGTTGAGCTGGTTCGAGCTTCAACTGGCACTACCTGTCCTGTGTACTAGTGTTTTCACATATACTGCATGTGTTTCTTCAGCTGTCCTCTGTGCACAGGCAAACCGCCTTTTTCATCTCAAGGTCTCAAGGTTTACTTTTAAATCCTTGCTTTTCTTTCGAAAGTTTCTTTGATCTGATGCATGATCCATGACTCCCAAGCAATGACTTGAAAGCATCCAAAGCACTTCACAGTCTATGCTCTCTACAGGTATTTAGTTTGCATGACCACAGACTCTTTTTGCTTCTTCGAAAGCGGCTTACAGCATGTCTTTTTCAAATCTGGTCCAGAGGTTGGTTTGTAGCCTACACTGGATCTGACCTCATCAAACCTTTGGTCACAGTCATCGGTGACCTGGAGTTTTGCATCTTTCCCCTCACCAAGTTCATGCTTTTCACCACCTTCTGATTTATTTTAAAGCTTTGCCACAAGCCCAGCTCTGTAATCATATTTGTTTCAATGACTTTTTGTTCATCAGAAGAGAGCTTTGAGAATTCTTCTCTGAGCTGTGACTCAGTTACAGTGGCTGCTTTTCTACTGAGGTGATTAGCCTGCTTAGTGAAACAGCTTTTTGCAGCTGTTTGCTTCTTCTTTAGCTGATCCAGTGGTTTACCAGGGGCTTCAACTACCATCTTGGTCTGTAAAAATTTGTTAACTTTAGGATAAAATTTTTCAACACCTGGTGTCTCTTAAATAATCCCAACAGCAGCAATTCTTCTACTTGGACTTGTGAAAGCCTTTAATCTTCCTGTCCAGATGCTGAATTTGCTGTATGTCGGTAAACTAGCACATCATTGGTTTGCTACTGTCAAGTTATCCTGGGATTTAAATTAAAGTGCACCCAAACTTGAAAAAGGCCTTGTTAAGTTGCATCAACTCAGACAACAGCTTTCTTGATTATCCTTATCCTCTGTTTACTTGTCATATCCCCATTTAGATACGAGGCAGTCAGGTAAGTTGAAAATCAGGTTTAAAACCTTTTTGATAGAAAATAACACAAGCTATAACAACTTCTTTCAGTTATCTACACATATAGCCTAACACAGAAAATATGCTCAAGTTATTATCAACAATGCTAACAAGCCTGCATGCTCCGCCACATGCTGCTGCACCTTCAAGCTACCACAAGCTAAATAATTTAGCTTAAAAAAATTCTTATATTTTTATACTATATTAAAGTGTAAGAATTTATTTTTATCAGCGTTAACCATTGAATGTTTTCAGATTTGCCTCCTACATCTCTGAAAAGAGGGGCAAAAACAAAGGGGTTGTAACACATATGGATTATGTGCTTTTTTACTTGTGTAGTTTTCTTTCTAATGTTTTCTGTCAATTGGAATTTTGTTGTTGTCTTTCCCCGGCATTAGATTGTCGCTTCTCTGTCGTTTATCTGTTGCTGACTATGTCTTTGCCACTTTTTTTGTCCTCTTTCTTCTTTGTGTTCTGGCTCGGATTGCCTTCAGGAGCCTCATGGGGTAATGCCTGCTCTTTGTGCCTATCTCCCCACGTGTATCTCTTCCTGTTTGCGTCCTCTGCTTTCCTTCATGTCCGTCAGCCGCTGTCATTTCAGTTTGTAGTCTGCATCAGCCTTCCTCTCCCAGCTAAATGTTTCAAGCAAATGTCATATTTTGTTATTTTCTGTTCTTATCGCCAAAGCCACAGACATGATTAAAGATACTGGCATTTACTCTGTTTCTTTTATATAACACTGTTACTTCTGTATTCAGGTTACATAAGCATAATTACCTGCTTTACAATTATCTGGTGTACTTAATTTGTGTTAGCAGAGCATATGTAACATTATACAGCATTTTATGATTCAGGGATTTATAAGTGTTATAAATAATTAAACTGAATGAATGGCAGCCATTTCTTTTCATATTTAAATGCAAAGACATAAACATGCATAAAATATGATATAATTATTATGCTCAGAAGTCTTTTTTAGCGTATACTGCTTGTGCTGGTTTGCACAGAAGAGAGTCAAGGGCTTATCAGGTTTAATCTTTTCCCCCTCTTCCCACATTCACTTCCTATCATCATTTGCTCTTCATCCACTCACATTCATAGCATGCAAGTGTGCAATGGGCTGCATTTACAAAGCAGGGCATGAAGATAAAAATGGATGCCTTACAGGCAGTTCTTAGTTTATAATGCAACAGTTATGCTAAAACAGATTAAAATAATGAAAAGATAGCGATTTAAAAAAAAATCTGGTTGGTGGGATAATTGACACCCATCAATTTTGAGCTAAGAAAGCTAACGTGTAGCTAACGATAGCTAACCAGCTAACAGTGGTAGGCAGGATAAAGTTAAGGCAAGTTGTTGGTCGGCTATAAACTGTGGTTGTGCTACGCTCTGCCTCTTTGCTGCCGGGTATCGGAAACATGTTGGTCAAAAGGACACGTCTCTAATTACGAAAAATTTCAAGATTAAATAACATTTAAACGGATGAGTTATCAAATAAATTCACTTGTCTTCGCCAGAGTTATCGCCAGATCCCTGTTAGTGCTAACACCGGGAGCTAACACTGACATTCCCACTCTTTATTTAAGCTTTATTAAACCAGGTGAGTCCATTGGGAACTTATTCTCATTTTCAATGATGACCTGGGCCAGAAGCAACAATAAAACATACAATAGCCAACTGTAAAAACGTGTAAGATCAAATAACATACTCTTCTTTGTGTGGGACAACATTTTAGTTTCGTGAGCAGGCCAGACTAAAACATAAAACATGAAACAGCAGCATTTCACAATGTTAATCACAGATGTTACCTGACTGTCAGGATGATCACCTAACACAACCGTGACGCCTGACTGGAAATGGAAGATATATTGGCCCTGTCCCAATACACCCCCTAGCCCTACTTTTTAGCCCTACCCCTAAAATTTTCGCGTTCCCCTGAAGGGTAGTGATGTCCCAATACTCCAAAGCATGTAGGGGTAGTGCACATAACATGGGGTAGGGCGTATGAATCCAGCCCTTCAGAACAAGTGAAATCAGATTCTGACTCGCCGAGTAAGGGCCAGATAAATATCCATTTATGCCTTGCGTCCTCCGATATTATTTATAGGATTTATAAGATATTTTATCGGATATTTTATATTATTTATCCTATATCATTTATATATATTATTTATATATGCGTTATTTTAATACTGAATCATGGCGACCCACAATAGCAGTGTGTTTGGTTTGAACTGTGTATAATGCAACAAGTAACCACAACACTTTCCGTCCACGACGAGAGCCCTGCTAACGTTGCTCTCTAGCAACTCATATTTCATATTTCCTGCTAATGTATCGGGTATTTCACATCCATAATAAAGCTGATTAACAGCGACAAGACAATATTGCTATGAGTGTCGAACGTTAGCGAGCCTACATGCTAGTAACTGTTAGCTATTTTTTTCCAAACGTTAGCAAACTAGCTTGCAGCCGCTTACAACTTGAATGAAGCAGTGACCAGCGGGTGATTATAATATCCCGATTCCGTGCAAAATTAAGGGGTAGAGCTAAGGGGTGTATTGGGACAGGGCCATAGGAAAGGTTACGAAGACCCAACCCCTTATGGCTTCATTTCAAGGGCTAGTGATCGTAAGTGAGGGGTAGTGATAGTGATCTGGGACTTGTGGTTGTG
Organism: Craterocephalus amniculus; assembly: GCA_036024015.1. Classification (NCBI taxonomy): domain Eukaryota; kingdom Metazoa; phylum Chordata; class Actinopteri; order Atheriniformes; family Atherinidae; genus Craterocephalus; species Craterocephalus amniculus. Next base: position 12,990 of record JAVQJG010165113.1, read on the forward strand.
CGTAGGGGGAACATATGGATTCTGCCAGTGGTAGTGGTACAGTAGATTTATAGTAGGAAAGATTTGGATGTATTTGTTTTATTGTCACTTATCCTTACCATGGTATTAACCATAAGTTATTGTGAGAAACCTTTTAGTCCATTTTATCCATCCCTACATCTGCTGAGACTGGGCCTAATCCTCTCTCAGGATCAGGATTACGTAGGAAAGCAAGTAGTCATCTAATTGTTGTTAGTTAGGAATTGTAGTCAGAGAATAAACTTTTTCCAACCTTGTCATTTATCAGTTTTTAGATTTTGTGATTGATGACTTGAATCTATTCAGATCGAATCTGGTCTAACTTCATTCCATGGTTAAGTATTATCCAGTTAGAACTACAGCACCTAAGAAGACATCTAAACAAAACTTGATGGATAATTTCTAGGCATACTATGCTATTTGTTCCCTCACAAGTTTTTAATGTTTAAAGTCATGCTTAAGTCAAAATCAAACATAGATACAGTGCAAGAGCTCTAATCTCAGGCATGGTTATACAGCTCTGTTCATACTGTAGCATCCAGCCTTATTGTCTGGAGTGAAGCCTTTGAAGCATGCTGTTAAAAAAAAAAAAACAGGCCAATCAGCACTGAGATTATTTCAGTGTTATTTGGAGAGAATGACTAACAGTAGCTAATCTAGTAAAAGAGGGGCAACTTAGTGTAGCTGTAAGCCTGTGAGGAGATATGCCCTCATCAGAAGCCAACAGTAATGCTTAAAGACCTCTATGCTGCAGGTTTTAGATCCTCCAACACAGGATTCAAATAAAAGGGAACCAATAGTTCTTTACAAAGACCTTTTAACTTCAGTCATGGGTGAAGCTGAAAACATCTAAAACCTGCAGGGCAGCTTCCCTTGAGAGTTTTATATTTATAAGTTTGTATTTTTACTTCAGCTACCAATACCAGAAACACATCTCATGTCCTGAAACGTAATGCTATTAAGTCGGCACTGCCAGACTGGTAGGAGTTGGACGTGACCTCAGACGTGCAAATATTAGCCCTCACACACAGGAAAAGGTTTTCTTTTGCATATGTCCCCTTTAATTGCTGCCAGTTCAAAGGTAGATTGCAAAAATCTGCAGTGAGACTGTAAGAAGTTCGTCAGAAAGAAACCAGGCGAGTCCAAAGCTGCTACTAATGCCAGGACCTGCGTTCTGCTTCACACATTGTGACAAATTAAGGAACACCTCATTTGGGAAGAGGTGCAGTTTAGACTGCAGTGTAAATGCAGACCCACCACTTCATGTTCTCATTAAAAGCATCTTCTTATCTTTCCTTGTAAAAAAAACAACTCTTTTTTTCTTTGTAATTTAGTTTATTCTCTCTGCAGTGGTAGATTCTTAATTTAATTTCATGTCTGTTACTTTCCTCTTTTAAACTGATTATTTTACTTTCCTCTTTTAAACTGATTATTTAAGACTTACAAGTTATTTCTCATGTGTTTCTTTTTTATGTGTCTTTATGTCATTAGTTTAAATCTATATATGTTCACTGTATCTTCATGCCTTTGCAATATCTGCCTTTAAGTGTTGCTCTGTCCTCTCTATGCTGGTCTTTTTCTGTACTGTCTGCTTGCGTACGCTTATTGCTTCTTTTCCTCATCAGATCGCAGCAAAGTGTGGCCAGGTGGGAACTGTCCCTATCTATTCTAACTGTCCCTATTGCTTATTGACCCTCTTATGAGCTGCTTTTTCCTCCACATGTGAAGCACAGAACATTCCTCTTCTCATCCTCCTAAATTAACCTTGTCACTCCTGACCCCAAGGTGCTTGCAATAAGGCCATGACCCCCCTCCTTCCTTGCTCTCTACCCTTTTAGAAAAGTATCCTGTGCCAATATTGCGACAATATTGGGAAATTGTCCTCATAGCTTTCAGAAGGCCAACATTCACTACCTCTCCACTTTGAACTTAGGTTGTTCGTTGTGTTAAAGCTGAAGACTTTATCATCATTTTGCTTTGATTCTTAACTCTTCGATCATTAGCTTAAATCGGCCCCTTTTGAGGTGATTACAGAATTCACCTCGATGCTATCCACCTTTATCTCTGTCTTACTGCAGTAGGCATGGAGGGAAGCAGATAGAGGATGTAGCTCCTCTCCTGCATTCATTATTCGAGAAAAATAGGGTAGTGGTGCATGTGTGCAGCTGCACCCTTTCTTTTTCTTTTCAGAAGAATACACTTATTGGTCACTTTATCAGGGACACCAATTGCCTAAAGGCCCATTTATGCCCGACGCAGATGACGGATACGCACACTCACGGAATGTTTCGTCCGTCTTCTGCGTCAATTTCGTGCGTTTTTGGTGCGTTTTCAGGCTCCTTGTGCATCCGTCACTCGACGCAGACGACGGAGTAATACCACCGGAAACCGCAGGG
>JAVQJG010165116.1:0-18911 GCA_036024015.1 Craterocephalus amniculus
TTGAATTAATAAGGTTTTTCTCATCAAGAGAGACTTTATACATGCAGTATAAATCCCTTCTTGATAGAGTAAATTTGCCCAGCACCAAATAGCAGCCAGATAATCATTCTGCTTGCAACAATGCTGGACAAGCCAGGTTTAAAAAAAAAAAAAAAAAAAAAAAAAAGTATTCAAGTGGATGTAAAAAAAAATTTTACAACCAACCAATTAACCCCTTCCAAGTAATATTCACCCTATCAGGACTGTGCACTCCACCACACTCCAAAAATTACTTAATAACTCATGGAATAAAACAAAACATGCAGACTTAGCTTACAACCTCCATATCTATTGTGACCACAACCTGGATCCCAATGGATCCAAATGATAATAAGATAATGTCATACAATCCCACAAAAGTACTATATGCAAGTCCCAACGGATGAGAGGTGTTCTGGTGTTAACCTTAACTGCAGTTAGATGGCATGTTTAATGTTGCTATTGATGAGTGAAGATCTTTAAAAGAATTGAACTGTGTACCGATGGTCTGTGGAGCATCTGTATATGGATACTCTCTAGTGTACAGCCCTCTATCAGTGGCCAGCATGGCATCGAACACTCCATCGCTGCGGATCACACCATGATCTGCAGGGAAAAATAAGACATGATGAAAGTGATCTGAGCATTATAGGACTCATTAATTGTACCAAAGTCTGTATTCATGTCTGTGTTTCATGTCAATATATCTTTTTCTATCCTCAACTCTAACCCTGTGTACCCTGTATTATCTAGCTGCAACATATTAAAACCTCAAAGCCCTGATATAAAATAATTACCCCTCAGTCTGCTGATGAGCTCTGGATGTGTTTTGCCACTGGACATCCACGCCATGGTGCGGGACAGCAGCACACCCATAGGGACTGCCACTACTGCCAGGCGTAGCGCCACTCGCATTTCCTGCACCGGATCTCACTGCAGAGATGTGATGATTGCCTACCTGAGAGAGCATGACACGCATATAACTAAGATCTAGCTATATTCATGGTGTAGTACGCAGGAAGATCATTTTTTATAGGTCTGTTAGTCGTCAAAGCAAAGTGAGCTGCAAGAAGCGGGGAATTATTTTAAAATTAACTAGACACTAAGCCAGCGAGCTGATTAGATAAAATGTTTAGAGCTAAGTTAAGCAAGCTAACGTGAATTTATACGCAAATAATACAGTTGCTAGTATTATTAACTTATCTTTAAAGAGTGCATCCTACAATACAACAAATAAAACAAGGGTCAGCAGGGCTTGTTTACCTTGTTGTTGGTGACCGTCCCTTTAAATTGATACTCACTTCCGGGTCCTGTCTTCATCTTCAACAGTACTCGGCCAATAAGATGCAGCCTTGTACCACCTCCCGTCACTATCCAATCCGTATTCGTATAATATGATAGACAGGTATACTAACCAATCATATTGTCTTACAAACGGAAGCAGGTTGTCTTTTACGAAAGATTTTTCATCATGCATACATATAGCTGGTGAAGCTAAACTTTAATCTTTAACTTAACATCAAGTAATAAACAAAAGAAGTAACAACGTGTCGGAGCTATCAAACAGGTACGATGCTCGTTGCTTTCATGGCAATACTGTTTCAGATGCACAGTAAAGGAAGTCATAGGTCGTAAAGAAAATGATTCTCCAGTTTAGCTGCGTTCAGTTCACAAGATTTAATTGTATTCGTAAAACCTAAATGTTATTGGAAATGTCTGTTTTAATGTTTTAAGAGCTAAAGAGGTCTAAAGCAGGCTAGCGTTCATTTAAAGAAAAATAATAAACCATCTTTGTCACCTGTTTAGCTCAGTGGCTGCTCCAGAATGATTAACGACTTCGAGAGTCACCAGGCTCGGTCCAGCGGTGAGCTGTGGTCCGAGATCTGCTCGTGCCTGCCGGAGGCACAGTCCGAGGCAGCGCCTGAGACCAGCACGGAGTTCACGGACTCTTTCCACCCAGCAACGCATGGCGGAGCGCAGCTTAATGGTCAAGCTAATGTGACCACTACCAGTCCGCCCAGCGTGAAGTGGGAGCCCATGGAAGACTCAGAGATTTATATAGCGAGTTTAGGTATGTATCTGCTTTTATGTTTTCTATCTTTATTGAGGCTGATGTCTTATGAAGATCCTCCTGTCTAGATATCAGTGGAGGGGTTCAGATTATAATTTGATGGGTCAGCTGGCCCCTGTGCCATTAAAAAAAAACAAACAAAAAAAACCTTCCTTTAATGTCACTCAAAAGAGTGCAGCTTGGTGCATGATCTAAGATGCCTATGTTTTGTCCACATTTTGCTGCAGAGAACCGCCTGAAGAAGATAAAAGGCCAGTCCGGTGATGTGACTTCCAGGGACATGCTTCGCTCCTTGTCTCAAGCTAAGAAGGAATGCTGGGATAGATTTCTGCATGATGCTCAGACTTCCGAGCTATTCCAAGGTGGTGAGATGGATGAAAGGTAGGACATGGATGCAAGTGGAAGAATCTTTATTTCAAGAAACATCAGACTTTGCATTTCTGTGTCTTTCATTTTTTAATTCAGGTATCTTATTAGAATGGCAGCATTTGCATTACCCATAGTTTCCGGTAAATATATTAAATCATAAAGCCTGTTTGAACAAACACCTTGAAATATATTGCTCAGATGGACATCTGAGGGAGTTGCTAGCATTAAATAGAGCTTTTGCTGTCACAACACACTTAAACTTCCGCATGTCATCTTTTTTCAGTGCTCTTGAACACTTCAAGAGGTGGCTGATCCCAGAGAAGGTGGCCATTAGTGCAGAAGAGCTGGAATATCTTTTGAGACCGTCTCAGACCAACGAACCAGAGGGACCAAATCAAATGCAAAACAGCGAGGACACAGAGGGAGAGACACACATCCCTAAAGAAGAAAACAGTCACAGCCCAGAGAAATGAGTGTGTTAGAACCAGAATACTGAAAAAGCTGGTTTGGCTTGTATTCAGTGGCTACAACCTTCAGCCTGAGGTCCTTTTGAGTGGTTATGTCAGAACAGTGTTGTGATTAAGCTCTTCTTATCAGCTGTCAGGCGCCATGACACCCTGTCTTCATCCATTCTACCCTAAATGAGTTTGTAGTGCTCATACGATTCTAACTGTCGTTGTCTGTGTTATTAATCCTCTCAACATCACCGCATTTATGTTTGACAATATTTTATGGTATTTAAAATGACAGTTGTTTGCATTGTACTGGCTCTCATAAACATGAGCATATTGATGACGGGTCAAATGCAATTTTGTCAGAAATGAGACTTAAGAAGTGGAAGCAATACATTGTATTATAGAGACAGAGTTTTTCTGTTTTTCAAAAAGATGATATTTTGTGTGAATGATGTGAATGTGATATATTCCAGAAAATGTTGTAACATACTATGTAAGATTTTCATTTTTACCATCTTCATTTTACACACACGTGTTAGCAGTGTTGCAATAAAACATAATTTATTGATTCTGATCATTTGTCGGCTTGCTGACTGAAACAAGGACTCTTAGCTCGATGGTGGAATTAATATTGAAACTTCTGTGTGCTGTCAAACAAATGCATTCGTAAGTCCTAATTTAGGACTAGACCAGCCTTTAAGATGACTCAAAATCCACAGGACTACAGTAGAATTATGGAAATTAAGTTTAAACTCAGTTGTCTTGATTGAAGTAAATCATTTGTAACAAGCCATTTAAGATCTTCACAAAAAGAAGTAGATTTTTTTTGTCTTTCTGACTGGTGCAGCAAAGAACCCAATTTAATTTAACCACTTTTAGTCTTGTAGTCATACAAGGAGCAATCAGCCTGTGAACCCTTGAACAGCATCCCCTGTGGCTGTTGGAACTACATGAAAGATCTTATACAAAAATACTCTACACAAATTTTGTTTGAAAAGTAGATGAAAAAACTTCCAAGCGAAGTGCTTGTATGTTCAAACTGGATGTGTTAGTTGATTAAGCCGTATTTAAAGATATGAATACTTGCTTTCTGTTACAGCTGCAAAATTGTATGATTTGAACTTTATCCAAACAAAAGAAACTTTTACTGAAACAAATCTTTGTGGAGGATAAAACTCCAGAATTTTATTTTATCAAACAGTGAACAGTGAACTCATTTTTACATCAAATGCACAGAGTTTGCTTTAGATTAGCTGATTTAAAATCAAGTCACAGAATCTGTCCTTGGGAAAAGTCCAAGTTATTCATTTAAAAATGAAGAGTATGCGTACACATAAGTGTCCTTCAGTACTGAGAAACATAAATCCCATTTGTTGTTCCAATTCCGTGCTTCAAACTATTCACTTCTTCTCAAGCACTCTTTTGATTAAAAATCAACTTTCACACTTGGATTTCATCAGTGGCTTGGAGTCATTTGTTATAATCGACAGAAGCTGTAGTTTTGTTTGAAACTATAATATTGTCACACATCCTCAACAATCAAAGTCTAAAAAGCAATGATGGCCATGACACCCATAAATTTTGGGTTTGAGTTATTACCAATCCCATTAGTCCTTGTTGCCCACTGTTCAATTCAGTCTATTCTCCAAAAATCTATTTGATATCATTAACAGGATCAGATTTGCATGTACAAAGGATTTGTATTCCTTTCCCTTCATCAGAAAGTGACTTTTTTCTTGTTTGAGGGTACATTTTACAAACTCGTGTTAAAAAAAAAAAAAACAGTAGCTTGGATTGTCAAATTGAGAGCATAATATCAGAAAACAGATTTCCCCAGGGCTCTATTTTTTCCCTCCTTTTTTTCCTGGCACTAAATGGAATTTATGTAATACATTGAAAAAGAGAGCTGAGAAATGTTGAACATGTAGTATGAATTCTCTCAGCATGGTTCAGTATGGGGTTGCCAGCTCCTCTTAACACAAAGCAGTCCACCCAGAGTTTGTCTAAAAGATAAAGAAAACTCCTCTAAGCATAGGGATGCGCACATTCTGGACAGAGAAGACAAATAGTTTGAGAGAAGTGAAGAAAGGATGAAAAATGTTAGCTATGAAACATATAGCATGCAGCTCTGACATCTTTCCCCAGGGAGCCTTCCAAGTATTCATGCCTGGAATCATGTAACCGTATCTCCCATGGTGTGGGTGAACAGTTCAGCCCAACCCAGATGTTGTAACTCTGGCAAGTGTCTCTAGAGCATCTCTGGGGACACTTGAAAATGACAGGGCGATGATGACTCTCCCTCCAATCAGATGAACCTGTTGCTGTCTAATTTTGTTTTTTTGTAGAGAGCTGTGTGTAGATTGAAAAGAGAGGGAATAAATAGTATTTTTCATTAAAATATTAATAAGTCTGAAACTTAAAACATGGTAAAAAAAAAAAAGCCTAATCTTTACATTTTAGAGATTGAATGCTTTATCTGAACTTGGCAGTCCCACAAATACCTGCAAAATGACCACAAATAATAATGAATATCTCTATAAAACAGTTAAGACATGACTCTCAAAACTACGTAATGCCTAGTTAACGGCTTCAGTATTTTACCTTTAAAGGAAATACAAATTAGCATGATCAGAATGTACCTCCGTATGTCTCTCCATCCGGAGAAAAGCAACAGAATATGTTGATTGCAATAACATCAGACCCTTCACACCTTTCTAAATCATAACCTAACTAAGCTGAAGTTCAGGAAATGAAATCCTTTGAGAACCCATTAATGAGCAGGCCATCTTCAGAATTCATAGGAGTAACCTGCTGTACGTTGTCTTAAGACATGTTACTGACAGGCGCCAGGGATTAATAGGCTGTAGTAGAGTGATAAATACCAGAGTGTGGAGCAAGACATTCAATGTTCTTTTCACTTCTTATTATATTAAATATAACATAGATCACAGAAAGGTATTCATAAAAGAATAATCCGCTTATTATGTCCCATCATAACATTAATCATATTAACATCTTTATATTTTTTAATGTGTTCCAAAGTGTTCACTATTATTAGTTATTAAAACACTGTTAAAACCCAATGAAATTCCAATAACAAATGCAGGAGAGAGGGTGAAATGAAGAATGAAAATAAGACTACTTTACCATCCATTATTGCTGTTGTGATTGCACAAATGAAATTGTTTATAGCTGTCAAGTTTTTTTTTTCTGCTCCAGCTCTCAATGGGCTGCCCTTCCGTGATCACAGGGGACCTACAGCCCACATATCATCAAACCCACAACATAATCTGCAATGAGGTCAGATGCCATCAACTCATCAGAAAAACTCAAGCTATCTCTTCCCAGCGAGGTCCCCTGTTGATAAAGAAAATCCCAGCAGCAGGAGTAGCCTGCTTGACTTGTTCCTGCTGAATGAAGTCTTGGTAAACAGGAAACTCTGAAGAACAGACTTTCAGAGAGGAAAAAACCTCTGGACTGAGAGCAGTAGCTGTGGTCACACAACTGACATTAGATAACCTTTCTTTCAGGCACTGAATAGTCTTAGAAATCTATAATCCCTCGATGTCCAAGCCTGAATTCCTTGGAACTTATATTTGTAGATCATTGATCAAATAAATCTCTGTCAAAATTAAACCATCAATGCAGAGACAAATCTTAATTTTGCACCTTGATTTTTTAACATAATGCATAAACAACAAAGTTAGCACACATGCAATATTAAAAATCTGAATTTGGCATCATCTTGGTGAGAGAAGCTGAGTTTGGGCATGGAGGTGCCACAGCGGTGAACTCAATCCACCAAAATCCACTTTAGCCTTCCTAGTCATGAGATTTTAATGGCTTTTGGATTACGCATCTGATATTAGTGATATAACATACAGTAGTCTCAGGAAGGGGGCTGTGAACACCAATGAATGTTATTTTGGGGGTCATGGTTCAAACAGTTTGAGAACCAGTGCTTTAATGAATGCAGAGAAATGCTCTGCATGTTTATCAGTCTGTTGTTGGAAGCACATCTTTGTTGCGGCGTTCTGTGCGCAGGTATCACAGCAAAGGATGCAAACAGACTGAATGAACTCATCAAAAAGTCTGTCACTGGCATGAGACTGCCCGCTCTGGATGAGGTGGTTATAGACAGAATGCTGGCCAAACTGCTGGCATTAATGGACAATAACTCCCAGCCCCGCCATGATACAATGGATAAGTTACACATCCACCACCCACGCTGGACAGACACACTCAGAACTGAGCTGATGTATGTATGTATCTGTATGTGTGTAAATATCAGTGTTTATTGTCTGATATTATTACTTTCTTTTGAAATTCTAAATCTATTGTTGTTGCTACAGCAATTCAATTTCCCTTCAGCAATGAATAAAAAGTATTTATGATTCTGATTCTGAAATGATTTAAAGAGATAGAAAAACATGTTACAGCTGCTGGTAAAAAATGACCTCAGATACTTCTGATTAACCCTTTCATGCATAATGTCCATGCAGTGGACAGCTATTTTCATATTCATGGGTGTGGATGAAAAATTTGTAATTTTGCTGCTTCAGGGGACATCAGTGAGTCATGCAATGCACTGCCACTTACTGTAGAATAAATATTTATAGGTCATATGTACATACATACATTGTAATAACCACTTTCTCTTGTGATAAACAGGAAAAGAAAACGATACAGCCATGTTTTTATAGAACATCCATTTTGTAGTTAATAAAAAAGCATATTCAGTTAATGAATTTGAATAAAATATAAAAACTACATGCATAAAATCAAATGTAAAGTATGATTAAGTAATGAAAAAGCATCACTGTATATGTCCATGTAAGTTAATTACTGTATGCAAAAAAACCAAACATGTCGCACTGTTTCATAATTCATGCATGGAAGGGTTAATGTATTTGAATAAAATTTTGGAACATTTGGATCAATGGTGTTGGATTTTTGATGATTCAATTAATGAATGTAATGTTACAGCCCTACTTAATACAAGCAGTCATTTTAAACTGCACCACTTAATTGCTTCATTCGGAAATTGATAGTTCAGTCATCACTCTATCCAACATGAATGAAATCCGCCCTCGATCACCCTTCAACATTCACTTCATCTATTATATCATGCTGTTTTTATGTAACTCTGATAACACGATTCACAAATTTCAAATTAGTTTATGAATATTTGGTGAGTGCAGCCAGAGAAAGATCGTGATTTGTCTCTTAATAGTTCAATTTGAAAACAATTTCCCTAATTTTGGCATCTCAGTTTGTTTGTCTGTAAAGTGCCAGCTTTATGAAGAACTGCACAGCTGGAAATGTGACATCATTCAAACATAATTTGCGGTAGGTAAGGACAAAGGCAGTTCAGGACTTCATGTTGTAGTGAAAGTCAGGTCTTGCAGTTAGTTAATTCGATTCCAGGATGAATTTGGCAATATTTGACAATATTGGACGGGAAAAAAAATCATTTTGTTGTAATCATATTACTGCAAAGTCCCTTGTGTTAGTCTCTTAGGTCATTTTAAATGAATATTTACTCATGGACTAAAATGCACACTGTTCCAATCAGAGGTGACGCACTCTTACAAATGTGTGCTGTGTGGCTTGTTTGACAAAGAGAGATAGAGCGAACCAGCACACCTATTTCATCTGAAGCAGAGCGAACTGCAGTGGAGAGGCGAGGCTGCACAACAGCTGGACTCCCAGCAAAGAAAGAGGACTCAAACAGTTGCCGAACCACCCAGCTGACACCCGATTGACATCTGACATCTCAAAGAGGTACTTTTCACTTTATCATGGACTTCAGTGAGACTAAAGAATTACTGTATTTTTTCTGTATTAACAGAATAATTACTTACTTTATGACAAGTTAAAAATCCGGCAGGTTATCAGTTGGATGTTTCTTGTAGCCTATATTCGTGTTATAGTTGTGTGTGTGTGGTCTAATACCACTGATTAGGTCAAGCTGTCAATGCAAATAGCTCATTAAGCATGGCAGGAGTACTGGATTCCATTTCAGAAATACAACACCACCTGAAAAATATTGTTCAGCTTAAATAGGTCATAAAAGAGCACTTATTCATGCTTCATAATACAATTAACCTAATGAGGCAGTTGCTCCTTATGCTTAGGTGCATTTTGGAATCAGCTATCTGACAAAATCTGCTTTGCATATGTGTTTGATAGCTCATCCTCATTGTTTTTTTCTAAAATTCATCTCAACACAGAGAAAGAGAGAAGGCACCATATATCCAGTTCTACCCTTGAAATTACTTCATTCATCTTCATCAAATTGAACAAAATGAATTATAAAGATAAAAGAAAAGCTGATCAAGTATCTTTTGTGGAAACCAAATCACAGCCTAATCAAGTGGCAGCTTGATTCTGCAGCCACAAAATGCAGAAGAAATCCTCATTCATGTCGTTTTTGCGGTGCAGCAGGGTATTCCTTATTGCTCAGATCTTTGTGGATCATCTGACATAGATAACTTACAAATATGGCTCAGTTTGACAATCTTTTACCATTAATTAGATTTAATGGACTAAGAACGGAAGTCACAAACGGTTGGATAACATGGGTTGATGTATGATTTCTGGCAGGATATTGAATTTAAAAGAGCAGAGAACAGATGGAGAAGCAGGGAAAATAAAAGGTGAGCAGGAAGAAAAGGTATTAAGTGTTGCTAAGGGGAACAAAAAAGCTTTGCTGCAGGTTTTTTTTTTTTTTTTTAATGAAACTGCCTGAGAGTTCTCAAGTGGTCCCAAGCTATTCAGTTCAGATGTGACTCACGCCAATTCTCATTATACTGTATGTTATCATACAGCTGTCTTTATTCAAAATGCCATCCAATACATAATTAATGTAAATTCACACAAGTAAATGTTACATAAGGAATTAGCTAATTTAGTCAGACAGCAATATTAACTTTTTCATTCATTCTTATGTCTACAGCTATGGATTGGGAGAAGTCATTGAACCAAACCAGGATGAACTCTTCTGATTCAGCCACTAACACGTCGTCCACCTCATGCTGCAATTCTTCCCACCTCATCCTGCCACCCACCTTGCTCTCAGTCTCGTCCTTCTCCGGCTTTGACCTACTGTTCAGCCTAAAGCTCCTTTTCATCCCCCTCTACTCTGCTGTGGTCTTGATTGCATGCTTTGGGAATCTCCTGCTCCTCTTTCTCATTTGGCATACAAAAAAAAGACACAACACTACAAATTTCCTCATCAGCAACCTTGCGCTTGTTGACCTGGTAATGTGCGTTTTCTGCGTCCCTTTGACAGCATCCTATGCTTTCGACAGGCGTGGATGGGTGTTTGGTTACCACATGTGTCATTTTGTCACTATCATGCAGTCTGCAGCTGTCTACGCAGCAGTCTTATCCCTGATGGCCATCGCTGTGGATCGTTACATAGTTGTGGCTTATCCCATCAGAAAGAGAGCAGGCTGTCAGTTCTGCTGGGGTTTGGTGGTCCTGATTTGGCTGTCATCCTTAGCCTTATCCACACCTACAGCATTGCACACCATCTACCTGGACCTTCATTCCGCAGGCTTGGAAATGGCCATTTGTGAGGAGTTCTGGGATGGCCAAGAGCAGGGACGCCTCATTTACTCCTGCTTCATCCTCTTCTTCTCCTACTGTGTCCCTTTGGCTGCCGTGTCAGTTTCCTACTGTGCAATATCCTATCATTTGAAGCGGAGGACCACGTCAGGTTTGACTGCATGCCAAGAGCTGAGATCTGCACGGGGGGCCTGGAGCAAGCGGAGGAGGAAGACCTTCTACCTGCTGCTTGTCTCTGTCCTCTGTTTTGCCTTCTCTTGGCTCCCCTTACAGGTGAAACTGCTGTCGTTGTTTGATTTATTGATTGATTAATTTATTTTTGGCAATATTTTAAAAGGAACAATACTCTTTCATGCAAAGGATCTCTTGAAACTGAGACTAAAGCCACTTTCAGATCTGTTGCAACTGGAGGATGCTGTGTGAACTGTACATAAAATAACAAAATGAAATATTTAAAAATAAATAAAATAACATATTTAACAGAAAACAGGGAGAAAATAACATAAAGGAAGTACTTAAGTTAAAAAAACAAGACAAATTTCAATAGAATGCTAAAAAAAATGGCTGTAAAAAATCTATTAGTCTGAAGGACTGAAGCAAATATAAAAACTGCAGTAAAACTGGTCTAGCCAAACTACTGTAGATTTGGTTAACAAAATCCAGCTGTCAGGACTTTCATCTTATATTTACAGTTACATATAATGAGAAGCAAATGAGTGTTTGATTAAGAAATTCTTGCCTTTATAGCAAAGGTAAGAGGCCCTCAACTCCCTTTTCAGTGTGTATACTAACCTAGGCTTAAATTAACAAGTGCCTTGTATGTATTTGTTTTATTTCAGTTTAAATTTGTCCTTTGTGTAACCATCAATATCATTTCAATGTATTTCAGTTTCTTCATTATTTTATTGTTGTATCATATTTTTCAACCCATTGCCTATTTCAGTGTTCTGATTGTCTGCCATCTCGTATAGATTGACTGAAAAAAAAAAGCTAAGCTGAGCATAGAAAAAACGAGCTAGGGTTAATTTAGCATGGAAGTGGTAGCTATCCTTCTGCTCTCCACAAAAATCAAATAAGAAAAAATAAATAATAGAATAACTTTAAAATATGTATGTGGCAAGATCCAAATGTTTGTATTTTTCAGGTTAAGCAGTGTTTGAAATAACTTTATGTACTTCACAGGTGGTAAACCTGATCCGTGACCTGGACACAGATTTCTCCATCTTGGGGAAAAATTATGTGAACGTCATCCAGGTATCTGCTCACCTGCTTGCAATGAGCTCGACATGCTACAACCCTTTTATTTACGCGTCACTGCACGATAAATTCCTGTCATACTTGTGTCTGCACTTCCTGTCTCGGAGGACAGAAAAAGGGAAGGACAGAAGTCAAGGATCAAGTATCCTAACCGCATCCAATAGAACAGCACGTCTCCACACCTCCACCATTGTGGCAGATTTGCCTGTTGTTATGACTGATGTTGTTCTAAAAGAATAGTATGCTTGAATTATTTGTCAGATGATGAGGCACAATAATTTTACTGACCAGTGTTTATAGAGGTCTACTGCTTAAAATATCTCAAATCTGATGTGAGACATGTATCTTTACTTTTAATATAAATTTTATCACCCTTTCTCCTAACAGAAAAATGCAATGAAAATAAGGCCAAATAATAACTACACTGTTTACATCATGCTCAAAACTTTTAAGGATGCACATGCACCTGCTTCTAGTAACTGGAATCATGTATGAACTGTGATGGAAAGGCTGTTTGATATATAAAAAAATAAATCCTGTTGTTGAGCTGTAAAACCAACTCAGACTGTAGAGTCCAAGGCAATTTAAGAAAAATTATTTATTATTGTTATAGTTTTCCATCCATTAAATATATATAACCATGTTTTTTTCTGGAAGCAAAATCTACTGTATGTAAATGATTTATTTGCAAATTTTGTTTACCTTACAGTGTATTAAATTCTTCATACGTTCATACACGTTCCGATTACATTTGCAGTAAAATAAGATGTATTTCCCTCAGTGAATGTATCAAGTGAATTTTTCAGTTTCATTTTATTTCATATAGGAAATATTTAACATTTGAGCATAACATATCTGTTATCAAGACTAAAAAAAATAATTTCTGTCTTCTGACTTTGAATCTGTGATTTTTCTCCTCACTTTCCATTGTAGCTGTGGCATTTGTCAAATGTGTGCAATATGTTTTGTTTATATTGAAGTTGTAGGCGGTGACATGGGGGGAAAAAAACATCATAGTCTATGTTTTCATGTTTTGGTATTAAAAAGCAAAGGCAGAATTAACCAGAAAAACAGAGTTTGTAGTGTTATTGGTCTTCATATTTGCAAAGTAAAAGCTAACAATACAGAGTAAACCACTACAGGAAACAGGTTACATGTTAAAACTCTGCTGACAGCTACGACTATATGTGAAATTCAGATCAAAGTCAATGCAGAAATGTTTTATTTAAAGTTACCAGGTGGGATTTCCTTTTTCTGTTACCGTCATACTGAGTGTAGCGAGCCTCATATGCACCTCTGAGTCATGTCCTGTACCGACCTATCATGAATTTTAGTGCCCAGAACTTGAGACATTTCAACATATCTTTGTTATTGGATAACAGGCAGAGAAAGAAGCTGTTTATTGAGTGGAAGACTCAAATTTCTTCGCTTCTATGGTCTCATTTGTGAAGCTGCCGTGACCCAGGTCATTTAAAAGCTGTCAAGTTCTAACAAGCTGCAGAGTGAGTGTGACAATGATATTTTCTGTACATTTCTCTTTCAAGATTGAGCTCTAAATGTATGTAGCCATCATGCTATATTCAAAGAAATAATCACTAGTCTTGGAATAAAACAGTGAATACCGAATAAAACATTTCAAGATTGACCCAAAAATCACACACAAAATAATTTATTAAGAGGGCATGTGCTTAACAAATGAAGCCATAAGTATCAAGTTCATACATCTTACAAGTAGATACGGCATGCAGACATTTTTTTTATAAAAATCTGGAACTTTGCACCAGTGAGAAAGCATGATTGCTCAGTGGTGCAAAGGTCCAGAAAGATGCGGGTAAATTCAGGGAGATCTTGGGATAAAATGAAGTTTGGCTGCAGACAAAGTCATTTTTAAATTTTCATTTTAAAAATGGAAATTTGATTATCACAGCTCTGCTTGTAGTCTGTGGAAAGTTTAAGACCAATTTATTAAGTTTCACGTTTCCAAATTTCATTAGATATTCTCCACAATCACTCCAGGGGAGAAAACTAAAGAAGGAAAGCAGCAGCTGTGGTGCAGCTGCATAATGACTTTGGTACTGTGTGTTTTATTAACCAGTAACTTTATGTTTCTTTTTTTAAAGAAGAACTGCAATGCTCCCTGTAGTGCTACTGTGTTGCTTGAAAGGAGATATATAAAAGCCTTAGGACACTTTTCCTGTATTCTTATTTATAGATATGTGAAATGATAAACAAAAGGACATCTGCCTAATCATGTTTTTTGTATAGAAAGATCCCAACCTTTCATAACTCATCATTAATAAGGACTTCTGTATAATCCAAAGATGAGACACAAGCGCAGAGAACCATAATTAATGTTTTTGCATTTCTATTGCCAATAAAGCACTGAATTATCAAAATTCTTATCAGCAAAATTTAATTCTCTTACCTGCATCCTCTGGGGACACTGTTCTGTGTTTTAGTTGGTTCCCTACTCTTATAAAATAGATTCAAATGAAATGGATCTCATTAATAGCTTGTCATTATGTTCTGTACAAGTTGGAAATTACTCATCAATGTGTGCTAGGTGAGTTGCAGCGGGAAACATTTTAAACCTGCAAGTATATCTTTTAGCAGGAGGCGACTGGGAGAAAATCCCATTATGAACAATCTGCAGTCTAGAAAGAAGCTTACAACAAAAGGAAGAAAGGAATTGCTTGGGGATTATTTTGATATAGAACATTTTTCACCTGGGAACATGAAAATAAAAATGCCCAGCTTTCTTGCCGTTGCCTGAGCATCTGTGAACATCCGAGATGAAAATGGAAACGCATGAATGCTTTTTGAGACTGTAGTGATTGTGTGCTATGAAACATTTTCAGGGGAGATGATGGAGTTTGTCCATGCTGAGATTCTTAGAGACTATTGAACTCAATGTGTTTGTTAGAGGAAAAAACGAAACAGCAGAGGACTCATTTAACATGAGCAGAAAAACAGGCCAGTTCTTAAAAGACTCAACCAAGGATCAAGTTTCTGCTCTCATTACATACAACAAACAACATACCGTTCTGGGGAAAAAATATCCTTCCAATCCACACAATTTATAGAGCTTTCATTTTGTCCTGAATATTGGTTACGTCTTTGAGTCTTGAAGGTTAAAAGAGTGGAATCCTTCTGGCTGTAGAGGGGTGGCACCATCTTACAGTGAGCAAATATGGAAAAACATGGTTTCTCTGCTTTCCTGGGAAGATTTAACACAGATCAAAAAGCAGGCCAAACATTTCACAACAGAAGAAGAAAACTTTAGTAGGAGCTCCTCAAAAGACCTGATATGTGGGAGCTACATTTTGCATTTTCAAATATTATCAGCTGTGAAAGTTGAATTTATCTGTGGTTCTCAACTTTATAAGATAAGAAACTACTTTCTATTTGTAAAGTTATTATCTTAACCCAGGTCAGATTGACCTGTTTTCATTTTTAGAAATTGAAAATAAATAGCAAAATATATTGTTGTTTGGCATTTTAGGTAACTTCTATGGCCACTTAATATTTTATCCCTAACACATTTAATTTTTAAAACTACAAGTACTCAGAGAGCAAAGACCTCCGCCAAGCCTTAATGTGACTCGCATGAGAAAAACCCCAAAAGACCCAACAGGCCAACAAGTACCCTCTATAATTTTAACCTTTTGGCTCCCCAGATCCAAATTACCAACATGATCCACATTAAACAATGTCTGATTATAACATCTAGCTGTAACTACAAGATGCAGTTGCAGTATTTTGAAACATTTTGGACATGGCTGCACTTAGGGCCGGGCTGGGACAAAAATTCAGACCGCCAAAGGCCAGCAAAGCCAGGTCATAATCCAAACAGAACAACATTCACTCATATCTATATTAACAACAACAATAATAATAATAATAATAATAATAATAATAATAATAATAATAATAATAATAATAATAATAATAATAAACCTCATTATGCTCATTTCAACTTCATATATTCATCAGATGTCTTGCTGAAGTTGTAATTTTGGAGTTTCTAATATTGAAAGTGATAGCTTTAAAACATTTTCTAACCGTTCAGAAGCTTCTTGTCAGCTAGTACTTCTTGCCACTCCTCCATGGCTGTGCAGCAACGCTCTTATAAGTTTGCAGTTATCTCTTTGGCAATGACAGATTTCCTCTATCCAGAGTTCTTCCACACAGTTTGGATCAGGACTTCTTGCTGGCTTCTGAACTTTTTTTTGACAGCATAAAATTGTGGACTCCAGGTGGTCTTAGACTTCCTCCATAAAATTAAAAAGCAGCGTATTGGCAATCAGTGTCTTTCTAAAGCCTTTAAGATAAATTATCAATGGAGGGGAAAATTCTTTTCCAGTGCCACCTCATCCTTGTAATACTACTCATAGCTCTCATGTCACTTAAGTAATGGTGCAATCAGCAGGCAGTTACCTTCTGCAAACCTCTATAAATGATAAATTGTGATTCATCTAAATTCTCTCTTTTTGAATACAAGATGCAACAGGGCCTGCTGTAAAAATCAGTGTCCAAACATGAACTTTTAGTTGTTATTCATATCAAAATCTATTGACCATGCCAAGAGTGTACAAAATATATTTGAAATCATGTTTGAATTCAGTGATGTCTGCTTTCTGTGGCAAAACCAATCTTCATGGAAATGTCAGATAGGAATTACCATCAAGTAAATGTTCACTTTCTATTTTTGGCTACATGTTTCATTGGGTAACATTTATCAAATGACTCTAACTCAAGCCATTATTGGCCACTAAAGAAAGCTGATTTTCATTTTCCAGTTAAGCTTTTAGTTTCTGACACTATCTCTCTGGAGAGTTTAGGCATCTTCTATTGGCTGCAGCAAATAGGAAAAAAATACAAAGAACATGGAGGAACCATGCCATCCGAGGTTAGGATGAATACAAACTCAATCACAGTAAATAGCCTGTGCACTGAGCAGCAATCATAGACCCTTATCTTACACAGTTGCTCCTTGTACCACTTAAAACCTCAGAGCCTGATTGAAGGGTGCCAGCAGTTTCAGGCATATTAATCAGACGCCAGATTATTGAAGTTAGATGATTTATGCTTCCTTATGCATGCTTTAAAAGGTGCTTCCATTCAGCTCTTTATTGATTTACAGCTCAGAACATAAATGAAATTGAAACTCTTTCAGTTAAACAGAGAGGACTGAATAATAAAGCGGTGGTATTTCTTTCCAATCAATGTTTTAAAACTTGATCACTACAGATATTTGTATATTGTTAGTTCTTTTATTGCTCGTGAAAGGTTACCTTCTCTTGACTCAAATTGCTGGAGCTATGTGGGAATTTATTTATCCCATCAAGGGAACTTTTACAAGACACACTGGATTGCTTGCTAAAGATACTGCCCCCTGCAACCCGACCTTTATAAGTGGTGGAGGATGGATGCAGAAGCCATTTAACCCAATTTTCAAATACGTTTCAGAAATGGTGCACAGGTAGCATTATTACATGACAGATTCATCATAACAGACTAATTTTACTAAAATATTTTTGCACAACTTCTAAGAATGAAAGAATACAAAGCTTTTATTTCATAATGAATACAGCAGGGGTTTTAATTTAACAGATGCTCATTTCTTACTGGGAAAATATGCTAAATTAGACTTTTAATGTATTCTGAAGACATCTGCCCATAAAACTTTAAAGACACCCACATAAAACTGTGATTAAGTAAAAGACCTTCTCTCTAGAAGTAAAAGGACGTCATAAAATATACCCAAACGACTGAGCTTGCTAAAGTTTAAGTAACTAACAGAAATGTCTTCTTTTTGGACCCCTAAACCTAACAGAACAATTAAGTCCCAAATAGCTTCTCTCTTTAACTGTCTATAACAAAAAGCTGTAATATTTAAGGACTTTCGGTCAACACCTGGAAATTCACAACATTAAAGTAAAAAAAAAAAATTTAATTATGTGTGGAATTTCGGGTTAATGGCAGGTGTCTCATAATCTAATTGCATGTCGGTGATGTATCACACTTGAAGTCAAAACTGATGGATATCAATGCAAAATAATCATTTTACATATTAATCTTAATACTTGGATAAATGTTTAAATCACTTTTAAAATTGCTTTGAGAAACGTTTCCTTGACAAATTTAAAATCAGAAATAAAAATAGTGTCAGAGTGAGCCACCGTGTGGGCAACAACTACTACTACAGCTGCCAACCAGACAACTTCTGCAAAAAAAAAGTCTCAGTCATGTTCAAACTCATATATTATTTATTACAATTAAATATTTTTCTTATATTACAGGGGTCCTTTTGAAACCATACAAATAATCTGTGCTGTGATTAATATTTCCAAGATATTTCCAAAAAGCCATGCAAAGAATATTAACATAAATTCACATAAGAACCACCAATAATCAGGTCTTTGTACACCTGGGAATGAAATTAAATTCATGACTCGGTACGCTCCACTACATCTTTCTTTTTGGTGCAAAGGTTTTGTGGCGATTCAAGATCAGACCAGTGAAAAACAAAGATCAAAGGCATTTGGAAAACGCAAACTGCTTGTCCTTTTCTTCACAGAAAACTCTTGGAAAATGTACAGGGAATAGGAACAGGCACAGAGGACCATTTAAGACATACCTTGACTGAACGGAACTATTCCGGAGTGATTCCTAAGGCCATAATATGTATGGTGTAACGGTCTATGCCTCTGATCAAGGGAGGGGGGGCTATATTGCCAAAAGTATAACCAAAATTCACCAAATATCTTTTATTTTAGTTTCACAACATTAAATATTTCAGTTTTGGGTGTATGCTTTTGATGCAGACAAAATTTACAGACATACATACATATATATATATGTAAATATATGTGTGTATGTATTAGAACCCTTGACTTAAAGTTCAAATATTTAACTATAAATCAAATTATTGCACAATTCCAGTGCTTTATTATTAGGAAAATAAAGCAGAGGTGGAAAGGGTGTGGGCATAACAAAGTGACACTTGACCAAACATAAAATTTTTATCAAAGAAATAGGATTCACCTCACCTGTGCTTGCAAAGGAGGGAGTGTATAAATTGTTTATAGTTCTCTCCTTCATATATAACAGCAGCTTCAACATTGTGGAAATAACTGGTTAGTTTGGCATCAGAATTTTTCCCAGCG